>NDXB01017057.1:65319-94126 GCA_002631895.1 Agapornis roseicollis
TTTTTTTTTTTTTTTTTAAGACATAAGAGACTTGGTTTATAAATAATGGAACTCTCAGTATAGAGCTACTGTTTTTTTACAAAAACAAATGGACAAACATAAAAATAAATGCCCTGTGTGTCTCTAGTCTCTATGTAGGAGATTTTGAAGGAAGGTTTTCTGAATTCCTAAGGAGGACAAGACTACAACACAAGACTGAAAGGAGTTAATTTTCATCCTCAGCTTCTTCTAAAAGTTGAAGTAGAGAATGTTTTGAACTAGCATGATGGGACTTTCAGAGGTTATGTTTACAGTTACCTTAGTGTACCTGGGCTGATATTCTTTGAAGTAATCTTTAATACTGTTCAGATGGAAATTCTTGAAATCTCTTTAAGCCTGGTCATTTCAACAAAGTCAGCTATCTTAAGGAATAGAAGTTGAAGTGTGAATTCTATATACCTTTTGAGGATTTAACTTTAAGTATGAACTAAGAAGTTCTTTTCTACCTTGGAAACAGTATCTGAACTGTTAACTCCCCAAAGATTTTTTTTTTTCAATCTCAATATATGATGATTATATACATGGTCTATATAGATGCCTGTGTACTTGACACTTGAAATGTGAAATGGAGTACACTGAATAGCATTTTTCCAGAATGGAATTTAGTGTAATTTTTAACTTGTTGCTCTTAGGGACACCTTTAGGTAATTCTTCACCTCACCACATGACTACATTGATTCTTTTCTCACTTTTGACATCATAGAATCATAAAATAGTTAGGGTTGGAAAGAACCTCAAGATCATCTAGTTCCAAGCCCCCTGCCATAAGCAGGGACACCCCACACTAAACCGTGTCACCCAAGGCTTCTTCTAATCTGGCCTTGAATACCGCCAGGGATGGAGCACTCACAACATCCCTGGGAAACCCATTCCAGCATCTCACCACCCTAACAGGAAAGAATTTCTTCCTTACATCCAATCTAAACCTCCCCTGTTTAAGTTTGAACCTGTTACCCCTTGTCCTATCACTACAGTTCCTAATGAAGAGTCCCCCCCAGCATCCCTATAGGCCTCCTTCAGATACTGGAAGGCTGCTAGGAGGTCTCCACACAGCCTTCTCTTCTCCAGGCTGAACAGCCCCAACTTTCCCAACCTGTCTTCGTATGGGATATGCTCCAGTCCCCTGATCATCCTCGTGGCCCTGTTTCACTTGTATCAGTACAAAAACAAATGCTAGAAATCAGTTTGGCTTGGTCATCCCCTTGATCTGACTCCACTGTCTTCTTTCTCCTTTGGCTGTGATTCATTTGTGGTGACATGCTGATTTTCTCATTCTGTTCTTTATATGATTGGATTCATGTAAAGATATACGTTTCAATAAAAATAAAAAGAAAAAGAAAAAAGCTATCAAACAAACTAATATTACTTTCTGTGAGATGCTACACTTAAAGTTCAAAGGTCTGATAAGAACAGAAAACTCTCCTGCCTTTCATGCATATGGCTTTGATGTTCATCAGCACTGAAAGCCATTTATTGCCTTGTAAACTTGGAGGCAATTACCTTTCTGCTATTATATCAATTGTCACATAAAATGGTTCTCCTTTATTCTTTCTTTCTCTGTCTCTTCTCAGAGTTATAATAATATGGCAGAAATGTCCGTCACCTTTGCCTACATTTCCAGTGTTCTTATGTGGAATATCTTTTTTTTTTTATCAAACAAAATAGAATTATAAACAGAAAACAAAATCAGAATCACTAGACAAAAAGGAATACTAGCTAGTTAAGATTTTTATTAATGAAACAACAACAATCATGTTCACTGAAAAAGTCATTTGATTAACCTAATAGAATTAAACACAGTGACAGTCATTCTCAGCAATAAATTAATCAAGCTTATTTAGAATGTGGGTTATTTCAACTAAAATTAAATTGTATCTGAAAGGGAAAGTAGAGTAAATATGCAGAGTATGTGTCAAAATGTGTCCTCTGCTGGTGATGTAGCTTCTCAAAAATAAAACCTGGCATGCTTTACCCCTGCTGAGAACGTCTTGATGGGGCTGTTTGGGTTACAAGATAATCAGTGAAGGGAGAATTCAGTCCACTAAAGAGAGCTATGCTTCCTAAATCTACAGTAAGTGAGCATTTTTTCAAATTACTCTCTTGGAGTGCACTCAAGGGTTTATAAAAGAACAAACTAGTGACAAATGTGTTCTTTTGTCGCTTGCTTGGAAAATTGAGTTCTGTTCAGTGTTGTGAAGGGAACAGAAAGAACACAGTGTGAACAAGAACATCAAGACCTGAAAATCTGACTTTGATCTCTTTCTTAAAAACTAACCAGGAGCACTGTGACATTCTGTAAGGAGGTTAGATATTTTAAAAGCTGTAGTTGTGTATGATGATGGCTTTTACAAACAATAGAAAAGTAATCTTATTTGAAACTCACATAACTTTTTTTCGGTACTGCAGAGTGTGCACACCCTTTTCCAAAATGCTGCTGGACCTTGTAAACTGACAAGATACTTTTACTTCTCTTTTTTTCAAGCCCTCTAACTATGTAAATTAATCTCTGCATATATCTCTAGTAATCTTCAAGGTATGTGTCATGCCCTCTTCTAATTTTTTTTTCCAAGTTTTTTTCCAAATTTTATTTCTATTATCTAAAATTTTCATGCTGAGCCTGTCCTGTTCAATGGTGGACACCCTCTGCAGTTTGTAGGAAGGAGAACGAAAAAGGTTAATAAAAACAGTGGTGGTTCTCTTATGTGGGAGCCAGTGGGCAATATGTATTCTGACACTGTCAAGAATGGACCATGGTATGGAAAATGGGTGATATCTACAGTCCTCTGTAGAGAGAAACAAAGCCAGAAGACTTAAAATTATACCAGCTGGGTGATACACCACAGTACATTTCTAAATGTCTGAGTCCAGAAAAGGAAAGAAAATGTGAATTGGAGTTGTTAAGAACTTTTAATTTATTTCTTAAAATATTGGGAAATATTTTGAAGTGTTTTTTCCTTCAATCATTTTTCCACTGTATCTACTTTAAATGTCCTTTTGATCTCTGAATTGTTCTCCATCAAAAAGGAATCTCTGTTGCAGATTATGTGCATACTCAGTTCTTGCATAAATGTTCTGTAAGTTAAGTTTTTAACAGAATTTGCATTTAAACCAAAGATAAAAGTCAGATATAGTGATGAAGAAATTACATCAAACAATGCAAGCTAGCCTTATCTTAGGAAACAATCTGTCATTATTGGCAGATTTAATTTGAATTATTGAAGTAGAATTGATAGATATTAGAAGGACTCAAAGTGAAAGAGTCATACTCATTATCTTTTAACTGGAATCACCAGATGTTACTATATTTTCATATGACATAAAGGTCTAGTTTCAATCTTTTATTGCTAACTTGGATTTATCCACCCTGCAAGAAATTACATTTCAGATTAGCTTGAACTTTATTATGCTTTTTATCATATTTTTCCAAATGTGCAACACAAAGTGAAGCATTAGTACTGTTTAGTCAAAGGATATTAGATAGCCTTCCTAAAAAATTCTTACATAACTAAATCTCATTAAGCATTTTTTTTTTTATGTGGGCTTTGAAATGCCTTATAGAACTTCACTATAGAGTGTAGAATTCCATGAATAATTATATAAAACTTTACAAAAAGTATTATTGTCTGTTATGTTCCTTGACTGGTGGCCCATACAGTCTGGCAAGGCAGCATGGAGATCTGAAAGCCCCAGTTCTGATTGCACGAGAATTCACACTGCTCATGTCGGCAACTTGCTATAAACCAAGTAGATGGGTAGTCTATGCTGTCTTCCAAAATCCTCTGTGAATAGACAGTGACAAAATTATCTTATCATCCAGGGAGTGGGACAATCAACATGAGTATACATCTGGAGTAATGCCACAATAAAGTGGATACTCTGAGAATACTATCACTAGGCTAGTCAAAATTTGAATAGGCATGAGATTTTCTAAACTAAAGTAGGAGCTACTCTGCCTTCCAGGCAATCAATACTGTATCTTCAAGCCACAGTATACAGAGAAGAGAAGCAAGTATTAAACCAGAGGAAAACAAAAATGAAAGAAGGTCTGAGAACAAAATCAAACCAAGCCAAACCAAACCAAAATAAAACAAAATAAAATAAAAGCAAAAAACCACACACAAAAAAAAACCACCAAAAACAAAAACAAACCAAACAAACCAAACAAACCCTGAAGAGAAATTTAGAATATAAAACCAAATGCTTTGGCTCAACAGGACAGCTGCATCAAGGTAATGGGGGGGGAGATGAGGCCCCTGCTATTTTGTGTTAGGTGCCTAATCGTTAAATTTGGAGCAAGCATTTACATGTAGAGCTATGAATTCATGATGCCTAATGGAATCCACAGGTGGACTATGAATACTGAAACCCAAACACACTATATTTTTTTCTTAATATTCCTTATGTCATAAACCAAACAGTTACTATGAAATTAAATTAATTAGAGGAAATAGAGCTCTGTGATGTTATTACCACATTGGTAGAATGCACAATTATTTATGTTAAATCACAACTTTATACATGTTTTTCAAGGAAATGTGGAGATTGAGGCTGACAGGATACTTGATATTTTTCTGGATAAAGCTTTACTGTGGAATCAGATGCAAAACTCTCTCCAAAATTATATGTAAAGTACAGAAACAATGAATTGTTACTATTTTATATCATCTGATGACTAATGTAATTTTTAGAAGGCACTACAAGATAAATGACAGTATAAAATTAAACCCCTTTTCACAATAATATCTTGAACAAATGCATTAAAAGTTAATAAAAAAGATTGGCACAGCAAGAGAATGTCCATAGCATCAATTCTTATAACTTATAATACTTTTATTGTCTTCTTAGTGAATGACCCTTCCAAATTTCAGAAACATTTTGTTAAATGAAATGTCAAAAGAAAATGGATTCAGAAATGAGCTTCTGACTGGTTTAAGAAAATATGAATGCCTTTTTTTTTTTGTTTTTCTGTCATTCTTTTTCTCAATTCAGACAGGTTGAGGCAGTTGCAAGGCCTAATAAAATAAAGTACAACAGCAAGAATTAATTAGAAATATAAGATCATTAAATTTAGCCTTTCAGTTGTGATACATTAGAAGCCTCTGTTTTCAATGGTTTTACATTTACACAATGACTTTTGTTTGGATTTTAGTACTGTCATAACAATTCGAATTTGCTCTATCCTGTGTTCTGTTTCTCTCCTGTAAACACTTCAAGCAAAATTAAGACCTCTTGCCTTGTCGGCTTCCATAGGAGCAGGGGATGCCAGCTTCCACTGTTGCCACTGCATGTGTTTCTGAAAGGACTTCCAGCAAGATTCCTACCAGCTTTGAGCACACACACAGTGGGAAGGGCCTTTTAAAATTATGAAGGAGAAGAAAAAGCATTGGGTATGTTTCCTTTGCTTCTAACTTCTCACTAACATAGCTGTCTTTACTTTTTTTAAGATTTTATGTCTTTTTGAATGCAGGCAGGGATAATCACGATCATGTTCACTTGATGAAAACTATATGGTTCACATAGAATATCCTTTCTTATTACACAGAAACCTGAAAGGTTTGATGCAGGGACTCAGCTTTGTAAATAATTTAGAAACCTTTAGAAGAGGTGAGAAAAAAAAAAAAAAAAACAGGCATACTAGCAGATGGGACAATGTAAGTGGTCTTGAATTTAAAGTGTTACCTGCTGTATGGATTTGGAGTGATGTTAAGTTTCACTGAGCCTGGTGACACCCACTTTCTGTAATAACAGCTCATGCTAGGCTGGTTTCTGCAAAGTGCTGAGTGCCTTTAACTCCTACTGAAGCTGATTCAGTCTTAGAGATTGAAGCTTTGTAGAAACAATAGGAAAAGTCAATGGCCCAGATGCTTAGAGGTTCTTAGCAAGTTTAGGTGTCTAAACTAGGGTAAATTCCATTCTGAAGTATTTATCTATTTCTCATTATGAAACATTTTCATAAGTTAAGAGTATATGTGTTAAACTGGCACTGCATTCTACAAAGTCTCAGCAAGAAACATTCTCTGCTCTGAATGATTTAGTTTCAGTAGCTAAAAAAGAGTTACAAGGAGCATTTCCTTTAACTGAATCAACTATAATGGGTACTGCTGTCTCTTGTAAAACATTTTTTGAAAAAAACCCCAAGGCTTGTGTCTCCAGCTGTATGTTCCAAACACTACAGTGTGGACAAAGCACCCGTCATGATTTTCAGACAATTTATGCATATTGTCCCACATTTTTTTCTTATTGTCACTACTAGAAAGAAGTGCAGATTATTATTTACTCAAACTGCAACAGTTTTTGATGGAATTATTTTACTATTATCTGAATCCATGACATTGGACTAAGAAAATTTTACAAACTCTTGTCTTCAAAACTATCAATGCATTTCTTGGCATGCTAATAATGAGAATTATCGGCTAACAGTAATCAACTTGTCAATCATGAACAGCTGTTTAAAAAAGCGAGAGATTCATACACAAATAATCCATAAATCTCTTATTCCCAAAATTGTCAGCGCTGTTTTCTTGTGTCTATTATACACATGCATATATAGTCATGATTGGGTTTTGGCTGCTTTGCCTGTGTTTCTAGTATAGAAAACATGAAATCTGAGTCAGTTGGCATTTCTTGTTTCAGTTTCTTTAGAAGCAACTTCTTTTCCTGCAGCAGTTCAAAAGAACTTCATGGTTGTTCTTAGCAACTGAGTAAAATGGATGAGAATTTGCGAAAGAGTGCCAAAGGATATTAGACACTAATTGTCATTTTTTTAAAATATTTCAGCAGAAAGTTTAGGTGATGTACAGAATATGAAAAAAAAAGTGTGACTAGGCCTCTTAATCCTAATCCTAAAACATTGACTACATTCAGTTGTAATAGAATGAGCGAACAGACCTTGGAGGTAAGATACACACTAACATCTTCTGCAAGCCATCATATTTCTGGTATAATACCCCTGTTAGCTGTACACTGGCAATGAAATCTAACTGCAAAGATTTTGTTGAAAAACTTGGCCAGCAAGTGACAGACATTTTTTTGGAAAGGCAGTAAAAATTGTAATTGTCAAGTAACATGATCTGCTTTTTCTATAGAAGTAATTCTGGTGGTCTTAGAGTCACTTCCATCTGTGCTGTGTTCCACTACTATTCACAGTGATGTGCATTTTGACACAAAAAGAAATGCAAAACTTCCCGGAGATCATAAAGCACTAAGTGTATTGTCTGACATTTTTGACTTATTAATGGTGAAGCTGTAGCTCACAGCATTGATGATATACACTTCAAATAGAAAATTGTTTTTTTGAAAGAAAAGCTTTCCATTCTCATTTTTTCTTAGCACACTCTCATCATGATGTTTCAGTGATTACACTAAATATTCTTTACTATAATATTTCCAATACCATGTCCTCAAAATTTCAAGACATATGTTATGGACATCAGGATACGCAACAGAAATTATCAAGCTGCTATCAGCATAATGAGTAGTAAAAATAAATCATGTTTCCACCTCTGCTGGCACTTGTGTCATCTGTAGCAGCAGAGCTGGTAATGAGACCTAAATTGCAAACATGATATACATGTAAGGATACCATTCTAGCTGACCTTATAAATGTATTTTCATTTATTCTGATTGAGACTTAGATTGGTAGGTCTTAATTAAGCTATATGTCTGTTTTAGTAATGTGTGGACTTAAAAAATTGATGTGTTACAACTAAAACTGAAAATTAATTGAGGTATTGTATTTGCAATTCTAAACACAATAGTTATAATGTTATAATCTTGTTCTAATGCTCTGGCTTAAACAGACATATTTATTACGTAAAGGTTGCTTACAAATCACCAGAAATCACAACTGAGGATCACTATCTGTGCATATCCTTGGATCTAAAATTACTTAAGATAACAAGAAAAATCTTAATTGTAATGCTGTTTGTTATCTAAATGTTTAAAGATATTAACATTACTTTTTCTACATATTGTGTGTTGAAAGGAACAAAGGATTTCAAATGTTTCATACATTTTTTTCAGATGCACATTTGTTACAATCATATTCAACCTTAATTAAGTTCCAGATAACCTAATACAGTCACTGTGGATACCCTGACTTTTCAGTGATCAAAAGATCTTTGATCAAGGTTGATTGTTCAATTGCAATTCATAATTCAGAACATCAGTTGGATCTTTGCAGATTCATATTCCTCATAGACACAAGAAAATACACTGAAAATTTTGAATTTAACTCTTACTGTTACCTAAGTCTATAGACTTACTACGAAATAGTTTGAAGACAGTTTTTGAGAGAAATATTTTTAATGAAAAAAAACCAAAAGTTAAAATTTTCTGAAATGTTGTGATTACATTTTACTAATTTTCTGAGCTCTGGAATGTCAAAGACTAGCCATTCTAAAAATTTTGAAATAATTTACAATACAGATATCTTCTAAAATGCCAAGTTAATTACTTTTTTTATTATGGAAACATATTTTGGCAAATATTTTGGAATTTATTGTTATCTTCTGTTTCACTTTGGAGGGGTTTTTTTGTTTATTTTTCTCTTTTAGTTGACTGCAGTCATTTGATGGTGTCACGATAATGATTTTCAGTAGAAAATAATACCATTTTCCAAAACTGGAAAAACTAAATCAGTGCAAAAAAATAAGCTAAATTTACCCAATCTTCATTACAATTTTTCTTTGGACCATTTCAATAATTCTCTATATTTTGGTTAGCATAGATTCTTATGCCTTGATGTGTGACAATCTTCACTGTAATGCAAGTCTTTTTACAGGTGAGAAATAAATGAAATCCATGCACTAAAAAAATTGTAATGTTAGTAAATGTACATGAGTCTTTCATGAAGTTTTGCCATTTATTGTAGAAATTTGCTTTATCTTCTGTGTGATAGCCTGAGACCATATTAGTGCTCCAGATGTTGAGATGTCTGACCTATGCGTTTTAATTTTAATGAAGGGATTTTTATTTTATAATTATTGCTTCTTAATTCATGATATGCAATACCTTGCAACCAATGGACTAACATCTCCTAATATCTCCCCATATTGTGGGCTGCATCAAAAGGAGCATGACCAGCAGAACAATGGAGGTGATCCTGCCCCTCTACTCTGTTCTTGTGAGACCTCACCTAGAGTCTTGTGTGCAGTTCTGGTGTCCTCAACATAAAAACGACATGAAACTGTTGGGACAAGTTTGGAGGGGGACCATGGGGATGATTAGGGGACTAGAGCATCTCCCATATGAAGACAGGCTGAAAGAGTTGGGACTGTTTAGCCTGGAGAAGAGAAGGCTGCATGGAGACTTCCTAGCAGCCTTCCAGTATCTGAAGGGGGCCTGTAGGGATGCTGGGGAGGGACTCTTCATTAGGGACTGTAGTGATAGGACAAGGAGTAATGGGTTCAAACTTAAAAAGGGGAAGTTTAGATTGGATGTAAAGAAGAAATTCTTTCCTGTTTCATCAGGTTGGATGAATCCTTGGGTGTCATGGTTTAGTGTGGGGTGTCCCTGAATTTTCTCTCTTCTCTTGGTGGAACAAACTACGGCTCTGGAGTGGTTCTTCTAGTTGCTTTTCATCAGCTGCCATATGGAGCTTAGAAGAGAGTCTATCAACCTATAAATTCATGGTATCATTTTCCTTCTGGCTGGAAGAAAAAAAAAATCTCTAGATATTGTTTTGGGGTCCCCAAGGAATGTCTGAAGCTGACTGTGGAGATAAAAGTTTGGCTTCAATTATATGTTGCTACAGTATTTCATTTCCAACTACCAATCCCTGTTGTACCATGCTGCTTCTTCATAAGAGAGCCACAGAGGGAAAGAAGCTATAAATTTAAAGGAGTATATTTTATCTTTTTGAAGATATGGCATGAAGAGGTTTATAAGAACTTTTGGGAAAACTGTAAAATGGTGAAGTCGCTCTGAGTACAGAAATATGCTAATTAAACTAAGCAATAAAAATATTACAAAAATTATATTAAAGAGAGGTGGAAAGGAAATTCTTTAATCCCTTCTGTTACTCTGTGATGTCTCACTGCCTAGCTGTATGCAATGATGGGTAGGTAAACATTAGCAGAGAGGAAAGATAAGGTCATTCTAAGCAGGGTTAGAGAAAGTGCAGGTCACTCAGGGTGGTGGCACTGGATGCTGTAGATAGCCATCTTCAACAATAGAAAAAGAATGAAGTAGCCAGAAGAACTCTCAAGGGCCAAGTGTGCATTGTATAGATTAATTACCCAGCAGTGACAAACTAGATAAATGCTGGAACACCCAAACAGAGTCCTTATTGTTAAACATAACCTTAATACTGATTTTTTTGTCATAGGTTTTCATGACCTCTATCTCAAATCATAGTTTAAGTAAACACCATTCTAACCTAAATTTTTCTTTCAGATAAGATTACTCCTGGGTAATCTGACAAATGAAGGGGCATTGTAACCTTGTGGGTGTGCTAATTCTTAAAAGCAGGGCACAGTATATTACTCCTGACTCAGTGCTGACCATCCTGATATATTTATCCAGGATATCTGAACTTTAAGGCATACACTCACTGCAATTTAGACATTCTGAAGAACGAATCTGTGATCAGCCTGTGAAAATCTTCTGACAGTTTCTGGAATCTTCTGGGAAAGTTTCTTGTAAGATATCAGGATACTGGAGAAAGTACATGAACAGAAAGGTCTCAAGGAAGTTTTATCAGATGCCAACATGAGTTAACAGAAATCACTAACAAGTATAACAGTATCTGCTATCATTTTCACAAGATGAATCCTGTGTGAAATCATCTATAATGAAGTGCTGATATAGTCTTTTACAAACACATATACAAACATGTATGTAATATAAACCGCATATTTGTGTTTGTGGGTAGAAGAATCATATAGCAAAAGTGTATGATGTCAAAATCTTTATGAGAAAAGAGGCAAAGAGAGGTTGAATGAAAACATGAGTGAAAATGTATTAATTATTAAAGGGGTAGAGATAAGGTCAGCAGACATTTCTAGAGAGTTGAGTGCTGATACCAAGAAAGATGCTTAAAGGAAAGGTGGATGTGAACTGCATGCTAAGAAAGTTGGGACTGTTTAGCCTGAAGAAGAGAAGGCTGTGTGGAGACCTCCTAGCAGCCTTCCAGTACCTGAAGGGGGCCTATAGGGATGCTGGGGAGGGACTCTTCATTAGGGACTGTAGTGATAGGACAAGGGGTAATGGGTTCAAACTTAAACAGGGGAAGTTTAGATTGGAT
The DNA here is from genome assembly GCA_002631895.1 of Agapornis roseicollis. Lineage (NCBI taxonomy): Eukaryota > Metazoa > Chordata > Aves > Psittaciformes > Psittacidae > Agapornis > Agapornis roseicollis. The sequence goes on from NDXB01017057.1 coordinate 76,604, forward strand.
ATAAGGAAGAAATTCTTTCCTGTTAGGGTGGTGAGGCACTGGAATGGGTTGCCCAAGGAAGTTGTGAGTGCTCCCTCCCTGGCAGTGTTCAAGGCCAGGTTGGACGAATCCTTGGGTGGCATGGTTTAGTGTGGGGTGTCCCTGCTTATGGCAGGGGGGTTGGGACTAGATGATCTTAATGTCCTTTCCAACCCTAACTATTCTGTGATTCTATGATTCTATACTGAAAGTTTACACTTTGTTCAAAGCGGTGAGAAAAACAGAATTGAAGAGAGGAGAAAAATTGCAACCCATATCCATTTGTCCTGAATCTGTAAAAATGAGAGTCAACTGTAAACACCAGAAGCTGAAGCTCTGTAGCAAATACCCTTATGTATTAAAGACAAATTTTTTAAAGTATATTAGCTATAAACACATATAACAATTTAAATTTACATTTATAGACATTTAGTTACCAGCAAAGATAAACTTGCAAACTATTCAAGCATTTGTTTATTAAAATATTAGAAGAATTTGTTTCAATTGCTTAATTAACCTATCTCTTAGATTAGATGGTTGTCTATCATTTCACTGTTTGCTTGTTCAGTGCTATTAAAGTGCTGTACAAAAGCCGAGTTCAGTTTGGAAAGAACAGAATCCTCTTGTGTTAACTTAGGTAAGGCAGATTGTGAACAAGCACAAAACCATATTACAACAGAGAAATTGCAAGATTAGATAGCACATCAAAAAGTTTCTATAGTTTATTCAAAACTGTTGCTGTTTGCAAGGTGCAAGAGGTTGATTGTTGTTTAATGTGTTGTTAAAAATAGAGCTAAAAAAACATAAACCTAGTTAAAAAGACTTTAGTCAGGTTCCAAAATATTGAAAGATTATGATGGAGAACAATCAGGAATCAGAGAACAAGTCTTTTCAGAACTCTGTGACTGACTCATTATATGGGGTTTCTGCAGATTTTTCGTTGTCTGGAAAGGATGTTCTTCTTGTTGAGTTATTTAAATTAAAATCATATGTATTTATTAAAATGAAGCTAGGGTTCAAAGAAAAGATAGTTTTGATATAAAATTTCCTGGATAGAGCAAAGAAATAGAAATAGATGTTGCTTTGAGGCCAGGGCATGTGAATAAGAACATAAATATGTATTTCATATTATGCAGCAATTTACCCTGCCATTGGACAGCCACATTTACGATAAACAACATGCTGTTGTCATGACCAAAGAAGAATCATGTCTGGGAGATCCTGCTTTTTCCTTAAGATATTTCCCATTTTGTGACTTTGCAAAATCTGCTGTCAAGACATGATAGTGATAGTTTCAATGAAGCAGAAAGGCCAGAATCTTGCAAATACAGGAAAGACAGTATCTGGGCAGAAACATGAGGGCATGGTGTCAATGACGGACTGGTTCTGCTTTTAATACCCATTGGCTTGAATGTAGATTATTGTTCTACGTCTGGGAGACATAGATTCCACTCTGGTGTAGAGGCTCCTGTGTGATGGAGATACAAGGTGTAGGATTTATCTCTACTAACTGGTACTTTTACGTTGCCAAGCTCCCCTTTATAGCCTAAGCAGAAAAATAGGCATTAGCAGACAATTATCTATTCCACTTGCTTTCTCAATTACTTCCAGTGGAATTAATTGCTTTCTGAAAGGCACCAGTTTCTTTCTATTGGCTGAAGTGCATAAAATTAGCTTTGATTCATTATATTGTCATTGTAGTTATGGCTTGCTGAGGTGAGTCATGCTAGGAGACTATGTGGTGGAGGGAACAGCAGGACATATATTCCTAGGACTCTATGAGAGCTTGTCCTGCCACCTGAATGGCAAAGTAGACAAATAAGGCATGGATGTTCTAGGAAGATGCAGCCTTATGATGGTGTAGATATAGGGTAAACTATTTGGGAAGTAAAATTCACATGTTTTACTGTTTTTTCTATTGTAATAGACACTGCATGGTTTGCTGTAAAAAAACCTCTAAGGAAAGTTTTACTCTTAAAATTCACTAATTCTCTAGCTCATGTGGCCAGAAATGAGAAGCCAGACATATAGCATGAACTTTTCCTACAGCCCATGACTGTAAAGTGCCAGAACACACATTGGAAGTGTTGAAGATATACTGACTAGTTGGAAATACAAAGCAGAGATTCTGATTTGCAGTAAGTGTCAAAGTACTTGGATCTGGACTATTTCAAACTGCTTAATAATGTTAAAAACCCAAAATGTTAAAAATTTATGGAAAAAATGAAAACTGAACAGCTCCTGCAGGTGTACTTTGAAACTGACTTTCCCATTAGTCTGTGTATGAGAGCAGCAAAATGGACAAGAATATTAATTATATCAAGCAGTGTTTGGGATTCCTTGGGCACCTGGGTCTCAGGCCGGAACCAGGCCAGGTGAAGGCAATCTGCAGTTCCCAGACTCTGCAGCCTCAGGGCAGCCTTTCTGGAGTTCAGGCTATAGATATGATGAAAGTTAATCAAATCTGAGATATTTCAGACAAAACATTTGGGGCTCATATATCAGTGTTTTTCAGTGAAACTACGTCTCATAATAATATATCAGATCAACTGTATTGCCAAGAGCAGTTTCTTTCTTTGCTTCCCCTTTGCTTTTACTCTACTTGAACTCCCTGTCCTTCTTTATTTTATTGCTCCTCTTCAAGATTTTCCTTCTTTTTGTGCTTTTTTAATCTACTTAAAGCATTCTTTATATCTCCTCAGTCTCAAACAAGATCTACTTCTGTGTCATTTTGCCCTCAAACCCTGTATCTCCTCAGTGAGACTAAGCAGTCTCCTCGTTATCAAGAAATCTCCTGTTTTTATTACACAGAGGGAAAATGTTGGTCAATGCCATGAATTAATTTAATTTTATTCTTGACTCTGCAGCTAAATGAGTAAAAATTTCCACCTAAAAATGTCTCCCTTATTTATTTTTTAATCAAAGTTCTTATTTTGAAAAGTTTTTGAGGGACTTTGTATCGAGAGAAAATAGCTATTAGGTAATCTTAGAGTCCAAATATGCAAAAAGCATTTAAGGAGAATGCCAGTAGTTTTGAGACTTGTTCCTTAACAATAAGAATCTTAATGGTACAAGGTTAGCAAGGAAGGAATAGAGCAATAGCAAATTCAGGATGCTGCACCCTTCCTAGGTGTCTAGAAACAAAGATCTATTAGAAAGTCTATTTTTAACTTCACATCAAAGACTTCTTTGCATGTGGCTCAATTGGTAAGTGATAATACATGACCTCAAAATTACATTACTTCAGAAAGAATGATTTAATGATGTCACTAAACTACAGAGATCTGGAATATTCACTAAAGCAGCTTTTGTATTTAATTTCTTTCCAGGAACAGAATAAATTCATCAGGGGACTGGTACCCCTACATGCAGAGGGTTTCCCAAAAACCTTTTTAGAATTCTGGCATGCATTTTGACTTTAAAAATGCTCCACTCAACCACTCAAAACTGCCAGCTTGCATTTGGTTTGTCCCCATTTAATTTAGAATGTTATTTTTGTTAGAGCTGTGATTAGCTGAAGTGAGCCACACTAGGGGGTATGTGAGATGCATTCCTCTTCTATACCACATTCGCTATTGATCCTAGAATAGGGGGCTCTGACGTGTGTAGCCCAATGTAATTGCAGTATGTAATATAAAAGTGGGAATTTTCTAATTGACAATACGCTTTGCCACTGTACACTCAGTAGTGGATGACCAGTGTCCTTACAGAGCTGAATTTGAAAGGACTCATTTATAGTAATTATGATGTCTTGCTTGTATCGAGTTCTTCATGATAATGAGTATGATAGTTTTCCAATAGCTCAGGATACCTGATCATATATTAGGCTAAAAGCAGGAGGGGGAAGGAAGATTTAAAACAAGACTACAATAAAAGGAAAATGAAGGTTTAATTATCAAAAGAATCCTTTATAACCTTCAGAATTCTGAAATGCTTTTATGCTTAAGATTTATCTATCAGTAAAACAGTAAACTACCTAACTTAATGACTTGAACTCAAGAATTTATTATAGTTATTTAAGTCTTTTGCAATTTCTTGTATACAAATGAAAGAACCTACCAGTAGATACGAAGCATAACCTTCATCACCTTGTGCCTAATAGCTGTTTAGTGATTTAGGTGAAAGTAGGTCATAGTTTCATTTCATGTTTTAGTGAATAAATGTCTACTCAGAAGACAACCATAGTTAAAATCGTTGTAAAAGAAGGAATGTTGTTGTCCAGGTCTATAAATATATCTTGAGAGAGGTTTCCATTTCCAGAGAAGATTTTGTCATCTTCAATGGAAGCGTCAAAGATAGAAACTCTTGTAAGTAGGTTCCGGCAAACTTCTGGGAGTAGATTTGTAAGAACTAGCTTCTGTTTATAAGAGAATAGACATGACTAAGCATGATAAAGCCAAATAGATAAAAAAGAACTTTCAGAAATAGCAGTTGCAACTGTATGCTGCTGTATTAATTTTAAAATATATTTTTATAATAGCATTGGATTGTTTGCATCATACACTAATACTATAAAAGCAGTATGCAAAGTATCAATTATAGTAAACTAATATGTCCATGGCTCACCCCATTCCATATTTGCACACACAATCTTTCTACAAGTTACGGAATAATGGTTGTCTTTTCTCAAACAGTGAGAATACAAACATTGGCAGATTTCCAGGAACTACAAGACCAATAAAAACAAATGTTAAATTTAGAGCCAGTGGTTGATATTTCACTTAAAACTGGTTTTGAAAATAAATAAATAAATAAATAAAAAATAAATAATAAAAGTCAAGATGAATTCCTGTCTTTATTTTGTTACCCTGCTGGAAGAGACACCACTAAACCTCCTGAAATGAGGGACAAAACCACAGTCACCTGAAAACTTATTTGTGTATCAGCCTTGCAGAAACAGGATGAGCCCAGATTCTACTGTGACATTAGAGAAAGTATGTTTCTCCATATACTTTAGATGAATCACAGGTTTTTATAGTGTATTTTAAGACTTCTACACCATTTTGTTATTAGTATCCCATTTTCTTTCATGCTTTAAAAGTTTTGATAAAACTTGCTTATGCATCTACAGTTTTGTGACACCAGGTAAGATGACATAGCTGCAGAACTCTAAACTAAATTTTACACAACCTGGTGGCTTTGCAAAACAAAATAATCCACAAGAGAGTTTTTCTGCAACTTTTCAAACTTCTCAGCAGCACCAAAGACATCTCCAAACCTGAAGGCTCTTAATTGCTTTCAGGGCTTTACTTACTGGACCAATTTTCCTACTTGAGATATTAACATATATACTGTTGGAGGAATAACAGGAGTTAATTGTATGGTAACTGATGTGATTTGTTGTTTAATGGGTTTTAGTACACTGCAGCTTTTAGAAAACTACTGGCTAGTCACTCAGCTGGTGTCAGAAAAAGTAAATGAAGTTATACCAATTTGCATTGAGTGCCTGTATTTTGATTGGTTTCCCATAATTTGTTGTCTGTGTTATTGATTGTTGATGTAAATGTGATTGTTTCTGAGTTGTTTTGACATCCTTCAGCACATTGTTTAATATAACATGCCGGCACAGCTTGGCTGGGCAGCATCCCAACAATACGTCATTCTCAGAGAATGACAGAGAAAATGTTAATAATACTGGAAGACAGGGGCTTTTAAAATTCACTTATCAAGAATAATACCAGAAAATAGCAATTGTCAAAGAGATAACAAATCCTGTATGCCATGAACAAACCTGTTCTGAAACACATAAAATAATGAAGGAAAAATACTAGCACTCAAAGAGCCTGGGCAAGGCCTTTTTGAAAAAGAGGGATCTATGCAAAGACCTAGTATTGCAGCCGCGCTTTTAGAGAAGCAAACTGAAGCATGTACAAAGGGAATCATGAAGACACTGCATATTGTGTTAGCACTTGCAGAAGCTTCTATGATCCTCTATTACCCCTGTTTGCTTCTACGATTCTCTATTACCCCTGTTTGATTCTACATCTGCATTAAATACAGCTTGACAGACACCGTAGATTAGAATTTTCTAAAAATATATCTGAAGCCCCAAAGGGATGTCTGACAGCTTTTGGCATGTATAAAAACAACTGAGATTGTAACTCCTGATGTATATGTGTTGTGTAAGCAGCCTTATCTTTGTCTGGCAGTGCAGACAGCTCTTTAAAACCACTCATTAACTGCCTTGATGAACTTAGTGAAGAAGTTTAAAAGATCTAACCTTTCCTAACTTCCTGCCTTGTGATCAGTACACTAGTTACTATTATATTGTGATCGCTCATAACTATATTATATAGCAGTGTCATTTATCTGTGATGTCTGAATGAGACTACGTTGTTGAAGCTGAAAAATCAGTTCAAACTAAGTGACACTGGCAGTACCAAAATCCCAGTTTGTGGGGACTTTGTGTACCAGAAAGTGTGTCTCTTTAGAATTAAGAAATAATTTTGTTTTCTATTTAGTTTAGTGCTTTCAAAAGGGATTGTCCAGAAAATCCTCTGGCTATGCACAGAGCTGGTGCAGCAGCAGCTGTGACACAGTAAGATTTCTCACATTGTTTTGGTTTTAGGAGCACCTGAAAGAGCCGGGATACCTGTCTTATTGCAACTGTCTTTTTACAGAAGCCTATGGCTAAGTCAAACTGTTTCACTCTCAGGATCATTTCTATCCATAACTTATAATGTATAAATTGAGGGAAGATCCAAAATGAGAATTAAGTGGGTCGTTGAAACACCAGTTTCAAAAATTGCGGTTCCATTTCATCCATAAATATATCACATACATACACAACTAGAAGTGCCTGAAATTAATGAAAAATAGCCCCTTTCTTGATCTGAAGATTCACTAGGTGCCCATGAAAACTATCTTAACCTGAGCTACTACTTTCAACTCTTTTATGTTTTCAAGAAAAAGCCCTCTTCTGTAATATTTACCCCTTTGTTAGATTAGGGAGAGCAAAATCCCAACAGTAGATCTTTCTAAAGATCTTTCTAAATCTCCATTACTACAAGGGAATCTGTGATCCTCTTGAATCTAATTATGGAATTACAATTATAAAGCCATTGTTCCTAGGTTGTTGTTTGGTTTTTGTTTTGGGTTTTTTTTATAAAAGGTTATTACAACTGGGAAATACTTTCAAGATCAGTGAATATTTGAAGCCTGTTCTCTATGGTAGTTGTGCTGGTATGTAGGAGTGCTAGTAGACAAAAAAAAATAGAACATTCTTGCAGAACTCAACATGGAGAATTTCTGTTTTGTTCTCAAGTGTAATGCTCTTATGAAAAATGTCTTATGCTTGCTTGCTCTGCAAATGACTTGCTCTGCTTATTAATTAGGATGTAAATATACTGAATTATTTATTGTGAAGGAGCAACTAGATACTTATATTTTCATGTAAATTACTATACATCAATAAGATACATTGTTACATAGTTCTATTCTAACCCACTCCCCCACCTCCAATCCCACCCCCTCCAAAAAAGGGGATAAGCAGCTGTTTGATGTTTCAGGTTTTTAGTTTTAGCTAGGTTATACTTCCATGAAAAATAAAACTGTTCATGATAATGTTCATCTGTACAAAAGTGATTCCTCAATCATCAAAACAAGTGTTAATTCATCCATAGCAGTGCTATTGTCTCTTGGAAAAGATGTTGCTCTCTCTATGAAATCAAATAACATATTTAATCTTATCAAATGAAAACATAATGCAGTCTAAATTATGGGTCTATTTAGAGATTGGGATATTTATTTTTATGCATCATCTTTATTGCAATAGCAGCAAGAAATGTTTATGAAGACATCACCTACAGTGGTCAAAACCTCAGTGCTGATATGATTGCTATTAATTACAACCAAAATGTTATATATTGCACACCCTATAGTTCCATGCTTCTGCCTTCCCTTTTTATTATTCCCATGTTCACTGCTATCTTTTTTCTCTCCATATAAGAATGACATTCAAAACCATAACTATACCAGAACAGATTAAATGCCTATCTAACCTGCACCTTGACTCCAACAATATCTAGTATCAAACATCATATTTTACTCCTGCTTCCAAGAATCTATAACTCACACACATTTAGAGCCAAAGCTGGTTTGTATTTAGGAGTCCCAATTGATTCTGACTAATTTATCTAACCAAATTCTAGATCCATTTAAACATTTCCCATTTATAACCTGGAATCATAAAATCGTTTAGATTGGAAAAGCCCTTTAAGATCATTGAGTCCAACTGTTACCTAACACTGACAAGTTTACCACTAAACCATGTCCTTAAGTGCCACATCTACACATCTTTTAGATATTCCCAGGGCTGGTAACTCAACCAGTTCCCCATCCAGTCTTGTCCAATGCTTCACAATCCTTTCAGTGAATAACATTTTTCCTTAATTTCCTTAATTTAACTCCACTCACCACCACTATTTGGGATCAGCCATCTAGCCAGTTTTTTACCAGTCTAAGAGTATGCCCATCCAAGTCATGAACAGCTAGTTTCTTCAGGAAAATGCTGTAGGAAATGGTGTCAAAGGCTTTACTAATGTCTAGGCAGACAAGATTGACGTCCTTTCCCTCATTACTAAGTGAGTCACATTGTCATAGAAGATCAAGTTAGTCAAGTAGGACCTGCCTTTCATAAACCTGTGCTGACTGGCCCTTATTGCCTGGTTGTCCTGTACATGCCCTGTGGTGGCACTCAGGCTGAGTTGTTCCATACCTTCCCTGGAACTGAGGTCAGGCTGACAGGCTTGTAGTTCCCTGGATCCTTCTTCTGGTCCTTCTTGTAGATGGGCATCACATTTACTAACTGCCAGTCAACTGGAACCTCCACAGTTAGCCAGGACAGATGATAAATGGTTCAAAATGGCTCTGTGAACACTTTCACCAGCTCCTTCAGTACTCTTGTGTAGATTCCTTTGGGTCTTATAGACTTGTGTACATCTAAGAGGTTTAGCAGATTGATGACCATTTTCTCTTGGATTATGGGGGCTTCGTTCTGTTCCCCATTCCTGTCTTCCAGCTCTGACAGCGGTGTGTCCAGAGAACAAAAGTTCTTACTATTAAAGATTGAGGAAAAGGCAGCATTAAGTACCTCAGCCATTTCCGCATCCTTTGTCATGGTGTTTCTCCCTGCATCCTGTAACAGATGGAGCTTCTTCTTAGCCCTCCTTTGTCTGCTGATGTATTCATAGAAACTTCCCCAAACAAGTAGTTCCACAACTCTGTAATGATAGGTGAAAAAGCAAAACAAAACAAACAAGCAAACCTAAACCTTTTTTATATATATTATATAATATTATTATTATTACTATTATTACCATTATTTTGGCCTTGCCAGATGATCATTTCACTTGATGTCTTCTATTCTACATACAAAGTACGTCATTTACTTTGTCACATTGAAACAATTTTTTTTTCCACTATAGCAAAACAAAGTGAGATTTCAGTGAAAAAAATGTGAACACAAGACAAAACGAAGTTTCCACTACAGTGTGATGAGGAAAGAGCAACCAGATGTCTTCCCTCACTTGGGTTATTGACAAAGCAGAACCTAGTGTTTAAGACCCACTACAACTGACCATTTACTAAACCAACTTGTACCACGTTTCCTTCTTTGCCTAAAGAATTTTCATATTTTTGCACATCACTTTTATTAGAATAATACCATTTGCTATCCAGCAAGGTCTGGAAAGAAAAATCACAGAATATTCATGAAAACACACAAGAATCCCTAAAGCTTTCTTAATTTAGGAACAAATAATTAGCTTTTAAAGGCTTGCAAATGAACTAAGTTATTTGTCATTCATTATTCCTGGCTGATCTCCAGTACTCCTTATTCCAAACTTTTAGTCAGTCAGAAAACAGAAACAACATGTGACTTGGGCTCTCAGCTAAGTAATATGAATAACAAATCACTGAAAGCAAATAATAAAAAGTTTAGTAAACAAAAACTGACACAATGAAACTATGCAATGGACATAGTAGAATGCTCAAAATGCTGACTTATTACTCAGAGCATGTTTGTTGCAAAAAAAATCAAATAATAAATTACCATCCAATTGTTTATATGTTTGTTTGATTTTTGTCAAAATTTTCACCTTTTTTGCTTATTACTTTCTTCCAATTCCCATGTAGTTAAAATGTGCTTGACACTTCTAATCTCTTTTAATAATTCAAATTGCTATTTTACTTCTTCAGGGGCCTGTGTGCATTATTGTACTGCTGAACCACCTATCTTGTTTTATTTTTCGTGCTTTTTTACCTAACCATAAAGCCCTGGGTTTTTTTAGTAATATAGCAAAATGTAACTTACAAGAGGTTGAACATAAGAAATCACCTGTCATAACTTCATTGCCACTAGGCCCCAGAGAATTAATGCCTCAAAGTCAATAACAGAGACTTCTAATTAAAAGCATAAAGCACCATCATGACAGTGTATGGAGGAACCTTTGTAAAGAACTCTGGCATTTTCTGGTGTGATCCTGATAGGGCTAATTGCATTGTTTCTTGCCTTTATGTGCTTATGTAAATAGCACTGGCTTCTGAAGCAGAGCTTTCTGGCTGCTTTTGTCAGTGGGAGAGTCGTTTCCCCAAGGGCCTTTTCTTTGTGAGACACCAGCTGGTGGGAGTTTTGCATTGTTAACCCTTATCTCCAGTGGCAAATAAGGGAGAGGGGGAGAGAGAAATAATCAGGAAAAAGAAAAACTGCCTGATTTTATCTTTCCATTTTTTTTTTTTTTTTTTAAATTTTAATAAAACCTTGTACTTTGTGCCCTCCTTACCCACACTGAAGCTTTAGGGGCCTACAGCAAACTCCATTTATCTTTCATTAGTATACGTAAAGATAAGGTTCTAGCTCTGAGTCTTTCTGCAGAGTCTAGTGCTCCATTCCCTGGCAATTTACAAAGATGTTAAATCGAAAATTTTACATTCAAACATTGCTACTTACAATTTTGCCTCTTTTTAAACCCTGGCACTTAATCCAAATACTTTCTCTTTTCTGCAAAGATAGAACTAATAAAGAGTAGACATTTAAATAAATTCAGAAACTTCCCCCACTTCAGAAGCACATGAGCAAGTGCTAATATGGTGTGAAAAGCACACTTATGAAATGTTAAGATTACTGTTAATAAGCTAGACAAGAAAATGTAATTACATATGATAATTCCCTGGTTATTGTGAAATTAAAAAAAAAACAAACAAACTTGATTCTTAGCAAAAAAAAAGGTATTTCTTACTGTCTTAGTATTAGTTATATAAAAAAATCTGTTAAGAAGGGATTAAATATAAATTTATTTCCTTCAAAATCGCATTCATTATATTTTTGCTATACAGTCTTCATGTATTTCAAGCCCAATGTGACAAAACCATACTATACAGTTGTCAGTGTAGACTTCCTCCTTACAAGACTGTTGTTACACAAAGACTTGAGCCATTTAAGCCATAGTATGAAAAAGAAAGAACCCAGACGATCAAGGTTATGATTTTTAAAATTCTGCTGATTTAAGACTATTTTAAATAATGACAGTAAGAATGAAAGCACAAAGGTTGCTCATTAAAACTCCACTTATGTATTTGAAGATTGACAAAACCAGTAATTTGTAGAAATATCAAATCTTCTAAGAAATCAAGGTGGAAGGAGAGTTTGTTAGTTTTTCTACCATAACTTTTTCCTTTTCGCCTGTCCAGATGTCTTCTGCATTCTGTGTTGTGCACAGGGATTTATATAATCACATTCTGTAGAACAGAAGAATCTGGCTGTTCACATGTCATTATTTTCACACTTTCCCTGGCTTCTGTAAACCTAATTTAGAATTAACCTGTAAAAAGTCATTGTACTAGGAAAATAGAAAAGGTAGGAAAATTGATTCCTGGTGAACAGAGAGGTAAACTGGCATCACTTCATCAAAATGGCATTATGTCAGCTGTACCATTTCAGTGATTGACCTAGGAATAAGAGTTCCACAATATAAACCTGCATATATTTACTGCAGAAATATTTGCATTTGCTACTTTAATTATTCAGTGACAGACTTTAAATAATTTGTCAAAAAGAGGAAAGTGTGTGTGTAGTTTGCCTCAGTAGCCTTGGGAAAATTTGAAAGATGACAATGGTATCCACGATCCTCATGGTATCCATGGTTTTACTGTGATTTTTTTTTTTTCAGTTATATTTGTTCTTCAGCTTTGCTGCACTTTAGTTTACAACAGAACTACAACCTTTGAGGCTGAGATGTAGATGTCACTGTACTTTCATGTACCTAAGTACAGGAGAATAACAAGAAGGCTTAGTGTGACATTGACATCATACTTCCACCACAGTTCAGCTGGACTTTTTCAACTATTCAAAATGTTCCTGCTTAAGCAAGTAAAATAAAATATGTAAACCAGAACTGGTTTTTTACCCGTAAGGGACAAGTTCCTGAGTAAACATTTTTCAGGAGCATTACATGTAAAAACCAATGTATCAGAAGAAAATGTTATGATTTCTAGTGTTCTGTTTAATAGAAAAATAAGCCTGAATATGCTCTTAAATAATCAGCAAAACCTGTAGTCCCTTTTCAGAAAGCATCGTCCATATTTTATTTTCTTTTTTTGTTTCTTTAGCAATCCAGTTTCTCATACCCCAAGACATTGGCTAATTACGACTTATCCAATAGGTGGGGAAAAAAAAAAGGCATTTGAACATGTTTTCAAGAAAATGTGTATTTCTTTCTCCAGGCATTTGAGCATGCTTAGTGACACATTTTTAAAAAGAAATCATGGAACCGGAGTCAAATAAAAACAAATAATGGGTCATTCTTATTTGCTTTCTAGGGTTTTGAATCTTCAAAATTAATGTTTTCTACTTTTGCCTTAAACAGATTTACTTTTTATACATATGCTGAACTTTTTTTTTTTTTTCACAAATCACCAGACACAATGACCCTTTAATCAGTGATAACTAATAAAGGATTTAAAATCTGCAGAACTACTGGTACTTATTTTATTCAGGAAAGGCATAAGCATGCAACAATATTTCTGTTCAAGTTCAAGCAAAGAAAAGAGTATGGTTGAGGTGGGCTTTTTTTGTTGATTTTATACTGACTTCAAGAGATGATATTTAAATGATTAACTGCTTATAAAATCTGCCAAGAAAGTTACCCTCCAGGTTTTCTTTTTCTTTTTCCATTTTTTTTTTTTTTTTAATTGTATTTTAAAATGTTTCCACAACTAGGTGGTCTTCATTGTATAACATTGTATACCTAACATTTTTTATAAGGGGGCATGTATGTCAAGAATGCATTTTGCACCTCGTAGACCACTGGTCTGAGCATAGCAAGATCTGCAATAAGATTGTCAGTTGTCAAATCTGATTTGTTTCCTTATCAATACAGAAGCAGAGAGGCACTAAGTACACCACACAGAATTCAAAAGCAGGATCCTTATTTACATAAGCAAAGGAAAAGTTGTTAAGTTTTCTATCAGCTTAGAATCTTTTTGTTCTACATAACTCTCAGCATGTTACAATAATGAAATTCAGTTTAATAACTAAATATGGAAAGATAGGTCACTGGCCTCCTATATCTGAAACACCATATTTAGTAAGCAGTCCACCTGAAGCCAAACTGTTGGTGATATCAGATCATACTCATTAGGGCCCAGTTAGTGATATGCAGCTTCAAGAAATTCAAACAACCAAGCATTTTCTTGAACTTTTGTTTTTGTGTTTCCTTTCTGCTGTGGAGAGTTATGTAAGAAAATGCAGTAAAATATTATATAACCCATGAGAAAGACAAATAATGAAAGACATTTCCATGGCAGTGGGTGGTAAATGTGTATTGGTCACTGAAGTTATAATTTAATAATTCTTTTCATAGTACAAGGCAATAACCCTGTTACTAGATGAAAACCAAAGTGAAGGTGTTTATAGAAAAAACATCCTAAGTCAAAGGTCTTGAAATTTATTAGCCTGAGCCTTAGTTAACATTGAACCTGAATTAGAAAGAATAACCTACTTGTCATTACTTTTATAGTGACATTTTTAATTAAACAGTCACATTTCATTACCTATGAGGAAAAATGCTGAAAAATGATGCAGACTATTAATAACTTCAAAGTGAATTGTTTAAAATTTATGTTTACCTAATCCTGACCTTGTCACTTGTTCACACTGCTCACCTTTCTTCAGTCTGACCTGAGACCATTCTGATTTTGTCTCTAGGACATTTGGCTCTTTACTTCTGAATAAATGTCTACTTTGCAGTGTCGAGTTGCGAATCAAAGAAAGGAGTAGAAATTGGCCCAGTTGAGCAAATTATGCAAGTATAAATAAATAGAGAACAACAAAAAGTTTATTGAGAAAATGCTGGAAAAATCCTCATGGATTCTCTCTGACAGAGAGAATCTTGAGCTGTGAAACACTCAAAATTGAATGCATATGGAGTGAAAAATAAAAATATAGGGCCTATTTTGCAATCATGGCACATTCAGGTATATTTAGTGAATAAAATTCTCAAAGTTGCTAATAGCTGTATCATACTTGCATGCATCGCTTTAGCTGGAGAGACTTGGCTTTTGTCTGTTACATTTGAAAGCTGGGTACAGATATCCATAGTAAGCCCATAACAAATTACCAAAAAGAATGAGAAATATCTAATTATAAATCAATAATAATACAGTGTCCTAATACACTAATTGGATGAGATATTCTGTTGAGCTATAACTTGAATAATCGTCTGACATACTGTCCTCATGGGTAGAAGTGTGTGATGCAGATTTTTAACTATTAATCATTAAATATGAAAATCATCACTGTCTGGAAAAAATTCCCAAGCACTGAAATATTTCTCTTCAAAAGTCTGTGACATAGAATCATAGAATCACAGAATGGTTTGGGTTGGAAAGGACCTTAAGATCATCTAGTTCCAACCCATTGCTATGGGCAGGGATGCCTCACACTAGACCATGTTGCCCAAACCTCTATCCAGCCTGGCCTTGAACACTGCCAGGAATGGAGCATTTACCACTTCTTTGGGCAACCTGTTCCAGTGCCTCACCACCCTCACAGTAGAGAACGTCTTCCTTATATCTAACCTGAACTTCCCTGTTTAAGTTTAAACCCATTCCCCCTTGCTCTATTGCTACAGTCCCTGATGAAGGAATAGGTAAGAATGAATTATTAACATACCACTTATGATACTGATATGCTCACCTGAGATAATACTTCTCATTTATATTTGCTAATAACCAAATATCAAGATAGCTCCCCTTGTAGCAAGCTGGCTTTCTGAATCTGATACATAAGCATCTGTCTCTCCCCGTGGGAATAGCTGCATGGATTCCACCACATGCCATGACTCTTTTAAGTTATGGATTGCAACAACACATCTAGAGATAATTTATAGATGTAGCCCTGTTACCTGCTCAAAGTCATGCCAAATTTGTAGCAGATCAAGAAATCTGATCCATTTCTCAATTCCCTAAACACTCTGTCCATAAGCAGTCCATCCTCTTGTCTTTTTATTAACCTTCCTCCCCAAAGAAGGAGTAGGACGAAAGAAAAATCCCAAGGTAGTTTCTCACAACTTTATCTTAAATTAAGGTCATGACAGTGGGTGGCATTTGCACATTCAGACATAAAACCTCCATTTGTGTCGTTTTTATCCCTAGTAATTTAAATATTCCACAAAAAAAAACATAAGCAAACATTCTAAGCTTTTCAGTGCTTATGGAAAGTCTGCTAGGCAGCAAGACTAAGTGGCCTGGCAGCTCTGAAAAACCTGTAACTTTGTTTTTATTCTCAGTATGGCCGTGTACCTCAACTTCCCATCTATAAACTGAAACTGAATAAGCTAAGCTTTAGAGATACTCAGTTCTTTTATTTTAGTTAAGCATCGGTCAACTTTTGATTTAGCTAATATCAATACCTTCTTTTTATCTTTTTCTCTTCTCTTCATGTCATACTAAGTGTATCTTTTAACAAATTGAAGGACCATTTGGACTTCTATATTTGAAATATAAAAGCCAGTTAAACTATGGAAGTCAGGAAGTATAGTTTGGTGGGTAAAATAGCACATTTTGGACCACTGAGCATATTAGGGGAGCTGCACTGGTAATTTATAGCTGTCAAGGAAAAAAAACCTCTTGAGTGGTGTGACATTTTAGCTGTTTTGTTAACCCATGATTTTAGGTTCAGGGACTATTGGCAAGAAGCCCAGACACTTTGGACTGCTGCTGGCAGACCCTGTCAAATGCTCTCTGGTTTATTTTCTTTGTCCTATAGATAGTTTTGTTGCAGAAATGGAATGACCTCATTTTTGAGAACTTTGTTATTCAGAGCCTTTGATTTCATTTTCATTAATAATGGGAGAAGTAGAGAGTAGAGGATTTTAATTGGGCTTTGCTGAAGTAAAAAGAGAAATGTTTCATGCTGAGGATGTGTGGATTGTTGAATTATCAAATAATGAATTTCCAGGAAACTGAAATAATCACAAATATTTGGCTCATTGATTTACCTCCAGTTTTTGTTGGCTTTCTCTATGTATTTTTATTCCCATCAGGAAAGAAATTCTTTGCTAACTTTAATTCAAAGAATACTTAGGGTGGAGAGGCACTATAGCAGAGCTGTTGGACAAGTCCAGTAACCTGTGCAATACTCAATTTAGCATTTGACAAAAGTTGCAGCTGCGTAAATGTTGACGAAAGCCTTGCTACTGATTCTATTCTTTGAGGGTTTGAACTTGCAAACTGTAGCTATTTATGTGAAGAACTCTAAGAAATATTTTTATTGATTGTTCTCAGTACCAGGTGAGAATCACAGGAATTTAATCCCACCTACATCTGTAACTTCTGAGGGAGTGAGCAAGTTCTGTTTACATAGACCAGCACTACAGTCTTAATCTCTTTTCCTCTACAACAAACTTCAAAGGAGTAAAAGTATAATAAAGTATAATACAGAGAAATTACATTGTTCATATAATTTACTCACTGAATTATTCTGAAGTACTCCATTAAATTTACCTCAGCCTACACAAAGGTAGAGATGGAGATATGTATACAACAACTTTACCGTTGTCAACATGGAAACATAAATGTCTCGATGTGAATCTTACTCATCTGGTACTAGGTTTAGAAAACACTGTGTTTAACGAGCCTTTATCTGTCACTGCATATAAAGACAATTTTAAATGGTTCTTTTTTGCCTGGTTTTTCTGCCTTAACCAGCTGTTTTCCTCTGGGTTTTTGTGGATTTCTCAGTTTTAGATTTAAAAAACTTTTTTTTTTTTTTAATGTTAGTGATGAGTGTTCTTTTGTATATGCATGTTTGATGGCAGGAATCTGATTTGCACTTGGTTCTCTTGGAAATGTGCTGTGTTGGGAACTTGCCTGTTATTCCTTGGAACATGTTTTTCATGTGTAATGCTTACGAATTCTTTACCAAATCCATAGCTTAGTACATTCTACCACCCTTCTTTCATCTTTGTTTTCCTTTTTTTTTTTTTTTTTACAAATGAATTTATTTTT
>NDXB01017057.1:94232-113525 GCA_002631895.1 Agapornis roseicollis
TTTTTTTTTTTTTTTTCACAAGTGAATGCATTTATTTTCAGTAAAATATCTATTCATCTACTACTGGGATTTCAGTAAAATATCTATTCTTCCACCATTCATATGTTCTGAGATTTCTCTCCACAGAATACAAACTGTGTTCCCAAGGGTATTTCTGTCTTAAGGATATGAGAAGGTCCTGCCAGAATTTTTTCCTTGTAGGTACAGTTTTTTTTCACACTACATTTCTCAAAACTGGATTAGAGGACAATCTCTCTAAACGTTTTATAACCACTAGTGTTTAGCTACCATCATGCCTACTCTTAATTGATATCTAATAACTAGTTCCATACAGCAACAGTAGGCATATGGTTCTATAAAACATGCAAATCAATGAAATAAAAAAAATAGTATAAGAAATAAAACAAATCCATTTTACACAATATCTAAACTGATAGAGTGTGGTTTTCACCATATTGGATTTAAAAAAAAAAAAAAGTTTTATGGCTTAGTCAAGTCTCAAGCTTTTAAATAATTTACCACAAGGAAATAAGAAAACTCTAAAGTTATCAAGGAAATGACATTTCCACAGATGTGCAAGCAATTCACAGTCCATAGCCAGGGTGACAAGTCTGCTTTCTAAAAAGCTTAATGATTGATAATTCCTCAGGGAAAGCAGAGGGGAGATTTGCTTGTAAAGGAACAGAAAAGATGAGGAAATTTGCATCCTTTGCATCCTTATTTAAAATTATTTACACTACACTGTTCTCTCACAGCAATTAAGTTCTTAATTTCATGGTTCTCAGCTTTGACATTTGGATAATAAAATATCATCAACATTTCTCGTATTTGATTGATAAACTGTTTTATTTTATTTCTTGTTCTGTGATTTTCTAATCTTTGTTAGTGAATTGTTTTTATTTACAATTAGCAAAAAAAATACTTTTCCTTTTTTAACTTTCTTTTCCTGTTTGCCTATACCCCCACCCTGTTTAGACATCTCTTAAAAAGAGCTCTACCTTCCCTCATATTGTCTGCTTCCCACAGTTTCTTGTCACATGCAGTGTTGTGAGGAGTATACCCTACTCCATTCTACAGGTTGTTAATAAACACATTAAATGGTGTTGGCACCAGTACAGATCTCTGAGTGACACCATTAATAACCAGCTGCCAAGTAGACTTTGTTTCACTAACAACCTCTCCTTCAGGTTGGTGGTCCAGACAACTTTCCAGTTACCTAATCATCCACCAATCAATCAAGACATTAAGATTACAGCTTTTTGAAGAACAAAGCAAAGGTCCATTTAGAACAAATATTTTAATAATAAATAATATTAATAATAAGTAAAATTAATATAGGAGATCATGAAGAAGACTTTGATAAACAGGTAAACAACATCCACTAATTTTCCCCTCATCCACAGAGACAGTCACATTTTCACAAAAGACAACGTAGTGATCAGGCTTGAATTTGCATTAATATATCAAAGCTACCTGTTTCCAGTCATCTTTTTTCCCTTCTTGTATTTGTAGATGGCTTTGAAGAACCAGTATGGTTCATAATATTCCCAGAGACTGAGATTAGCCTACTGTGCTCCAGTTTCCACAGACTGTCCTGGTAGGCTCAGGGATCTAAGAACTGAAAATCAAATTGCTGAAACAAGCAAAAAATGCAGAGTTCATTAACACCCATTTCTGTATGTGATGTTGCTAGGTCCCCTGTGCCATTCAGCATTGCTCCCACATTTTCCTTTGTTTTCCTTCTGCCCAGAAATTTAAAATAACACTTGTTGTTGCTCCTCATGTTCATCACTATCTTCAACTGCAGCTGAGTTTTGGTTTTCCTAGCATCATGCATGCAAGCTCAGAAAATGTTTCAGTGTTTATTCTCCGTAGCTGTCTCCACCTCCACCTTCTATGTACTTCTGTTCTATATTTAAGCTTAGTCAGGATATCTTTGTTCATCCACACCAGCTGTCTGCTATATCCCCTTCATATCAGACCATTTGAGTTTGAAGGAAGTTATCCTTGAATATTATCTGGTTCTCTTGGGCATGCCAAGCTTATCCTTGAACAAGCCTTAATATGCTTATGTGAAGCTTAGGGCTGTGATTCTTGAAGCTGTCTTATTTCTCTCAGGATCCCAAACTCCAAAAACTCATGGCTGCTTCAGTGAAGGATGCACTCAAACTCCACACCCTTGATCAATTACTTTGTTTTTGTGATAAACAAGTCCAGATGAGTGCTGGCATCCTGTAAAGATATTGCTAATAATGGGGGGAAAACATATGTTCCTATAGCACATGGATATTTACAGAATGACCGGCTTTTAGCAAAAAAAAATGCTTTAAGCATTTCCCTTCATACTAAATCTCTAAGATACATGATTGTCATGTAATGCCTTTTATTGAAGAAGGTGGAGGAATGACCTAATCACAACCTACAGCTTCCTCAAGGAAAAGATTCTTCACTGAGATGATGGTTGGTCACTCCCAAGCGAAGTGGTCACAGCACCAAGCCTGTCAGAGTTCAGAAAGCATTTGAATGATACTCTTAGTCATATAGCTTAGCTCTGAGCATCCTGCAAGGAGCAGGGAATCAGACTTTTCAGCCCCTCCCAGCCTGAAATATTCCATGATGCTATTATTCTATGATTATTAATGCAATTATATATACCAAACACTACAGCTCTTTCCATTCAACTTTTTTAAACAAATTTATTGCTAGCATTTAAAAATTAGTTTTCTAATGAAAATGTAAAAAATACAATAGTGATAACTATTTATATTCTCTAGGGTAGTCTAGAACTTGGTTACTTACATGACACTGCTGGAGACCTTCCAAAGTCGTGTGACGTAACCTGCCTCCTTTGCAGGTAAGGGAGCAGCTCACAGAACAAAGTTTCTGGAGAGCCACAGATACATTAGGAAATCACATCCAAGACAGCCCTTCAAAACCTACTCTGTATCTTCTCCACCCTGTGCACATGAAGTCCTAGAAAGGGTGATTTTTCTCTCAGGTATTGACTTATGGCTTATTGTCCTAAATCTTCAACAGTACAACTGTAATTTTTCACCTCTGTAATATATCAAAGCTACCTGTTTCCAGTCATCTTTTTTCCCTTCTTGTATTTGTAGATGGCTTTGAAGAACCAGTATTGTTCATAATATTCCCAGAGACTGAGGTTAGCCTACTGTGCTCCAGTTTGTTGGAATTTTTCCAGCATACAGACATATGTATATCTATAGCATTCATATGCAAATCTTTTCAATTGCTATTTTTAGCTTTCCTTCAGGTTAAGTTTTGGGTTTTTTTAAGTGTCTTTTAGTCCAAGAAACTATATAATAAAAGTTAGAGAGTAGGAATAGGTATTGGTCATGGAGTTTCCCAATCTTTCTTATTTCTTAGCCAGTGCTATGAAGTTAACTTGCTAATTTTTTCTTCATAAATAAAAGAATAGATAAGAGTGAACACTAAAAATGAAGAAAAAACCCCTATAGCAACTCTAGCGCCAAAGTTGGCATATTTCTATTCAGGTACCATTGTTAAACACTGCATCTATGCCAATGTGCTGTAGCTTGACAATCTGAGAAAAAAAGTGATATTGTTGAATATCAAGGTCCCACTGTCTTTTCCTCTCATTTCTTTAAGGGCTGAACAGTTCAACCACCGCATGCCACTGGAGAACAAGAACACATTGGTGGAAAGTGACATAACCTGTGCCAGTATAGAATCACAGAATTTGAATATATTTAATGTGTTTACCTTTCCATGGGAGTCCTATTGTAATGCTCAGTCAGAGGCTGAAGAGCATCACAATTGGCTCAAACTCATACCAAATCAAGTTGATTAATTGTTTCAGATAAAATAAGAACTGTCCCAAAGTTACCACTGCTGGCTACAGTAACAATCTGAGTTCTCTGGTCCCAGTTGGTACGCATGAGAAACATAGATAGTTTAGATGGACACTATTTAGGGAAAAACTGGAGCTCTCAGTATTTATACCTAGTGTGAACAGATGTCCTGGGTTTAGCAGTAGCAGTCATTTTTATTTCTTCATAGTAGCTGGTGCAGCTATGTTTTGACTTTCAGTTGGGAACAAAACTGATAACAGGAATGTTTTTAGTTACTGCTTGAATGTTTTGTTCTGACCAAGGACTTTGTGAGTTTCACGCTCTGCCAGGGAGGAGGGAAGGCCAGGAGGAAGCAGGGACAGGACACCTGACCCAAACTAACCAAAGAGGTATTCCATACCATAGCACCTCATGCCGAGAATGTAACTGGGAGTTACCCGGAAGGGCGAGTTCTCTGGGGGTGGGAGGAGGTATTCAGTCAGTGCTCAGTTGGGGTGGGGTGTTGTGAGTTATCTGCCAGTGGGTGGTGAGGTGCTGTATTTTTTTTCCTTGTTATTTCCTTTATCATTATTATTATTATTGGTGGTAGCAGTAGTGATTTGTGTTATACCTTAGTTACTAAACTGTTCTTATCTCAACCTGTGGGAGTTGCATTCTTTTGATTCTCCTCCCCATCCCCCTGGGAGCAGGGGGAGGGCAAGAAAGAGGGGGTTGAGTGAGTGAATGAGCTGCGTGGCTGGGTTTAAACCATGACAACAGACAACTTCTGAATTTCCTCTGATAAGGTATTGGTATTTGTTAATTGAGAGTATAGCTGCAAATGTTATCTCAGAATAATGATGGAAAGAAAATAAACTTTGTGTGCTGTAATGTCAGGTTATCAGCTCTATAGGAGAAGCAAAATAATTTTCACTAGTGAAAGATAACGATAAAATTTGGAGAGAACATAAAGTCAGCTATGGCAAATAAATCACTGCAACTGAAAGAATGTTAGATATTTTTCTATGAACTATATACTAAATATGGTCAAAGTGTCAAAGGAGGATTTTGGGTTGATAGGACCATAGCTTAAGCCTTTAATTATTTGCATTGGGATTCACTATGGAACTGAACATTTCTAAAATTCGACTTATCTTTATGGTCCTGAGGATATACTTTAAAGTGTTAAAGAAGGAACTGTAGAACGAATTTATAAAATTAAGTTTAAAATCTTAGTATGACTAGGTGGATTTTGTTCAAAAGTTCCAAGAAGCTCAGATAGGGTACTATGGACTTATTGACTTAATGTATGAAACATCACTTATTTGCCTCAGTGCCAGAAAGACAGAAGAAAACAGGTAATTAATAATTAAATTATTATTAAAAAAAAATTTTTTTAGGAAACTGCAGACTTTGATCTCCATAATTTACCAACAGAAAAAAACCAAATAGTTAAGAGGCGAAGGTCAATTATATATTGGGGAAGAGTGAGAGGCTTTTTAGGAAGAATGGTGAAAGCTATTGCCTAAGAAGTTTAGTCACTCTTTAATTCAGTGTAAAAGACACATACCGAAGGATTAATTTGTGTAAACACGGTGATGTGGAGAAATTTTGAGTATAGTGAGACATTCTGCTTAGGCTCTGGCTGCTATTGCTGGGCTTCTTACAAATCCTGTCTCATATCTGTTATCTCGATACGGTTGTCTGAAATGCCCTAGGGCATTACTAATGGTCTTGGCTGTGTTTAAACAGGTACATTCAGCTTTTACTGCTCAGAGGAACTTAAAGTGTAATAAGACAGACATTCAATAAAAGGTAGGAAATGCAGGGTAGCACAATCCATTCCCTTCAGAACATTCTTTTGCCTTTTTGACACTGTATGCCTCCCACATAATTTTTAAGCTGAGCAACTGGGTGTTTTTTAAGAGACATTTTTGAGGATTGATTAGTGTCACTGTATCTGTCTGTATCTTAAAGATTGTTATGATGACACAAAGCAATGCAAGGATGATTTAGAAAAAAAGGAGTATAAAACCTTAGTCACAAATCCTGTGAATGTTATTTGGTCCATATGATGGCCAAGCAAAGAAGAGCATGAACATCATTTTTACAGATATGGAGACTGATGATCAAATAGTTGATTGCAAATCATCCTCTTTTGAAAGCTGTATTCATTCTAGCTTTAAAAATTGGAACATTAAAAATCTTGTTTATACCATATTTTAGAGACAAAATGAAACATGTATATTCATATGAGAAAAAGGTAAAGGATATTTATGGATGTTAGTCTTTTAAATAATACACTATATGACATCCCAGAAGTGTTAGACACACCACTGAATCATTTCAAAACAGCAATGAACCAGTGAGTTTTCAGATAGATCTTCACAACTTAACACTACTTTCTTCGCTTAAACTCCCATCAAATAAAATTAGAATCCAACTTTTTTCTCAGACAAACATTTCAGAGCTCCTAATTGGTTATTCTAGAAACAGTAAGGTTTCAAGCATTTGTACATTGTTATATATATTAATTAAACCTGTCCCTTTTACTTGGTCACCTTGGTCAAAGGTGAGCAAAATAAACCCAAAGGAGACTGAAGACTTTGTTTTCCAGTCATAAAAATTACATTGTTGTTTGTAAATATGCAAGGTTAAAGAAGATTTCAGTGGTGTTTTAAATTTATTTTGCATTCATCTTGCTTTTGCGTATATGGATACAAAAGAGAATATGCTCTCAGCATCCTTATGTTTTCCCTCACCTTTCTGCTGTTCTAATTTCCTTTTCTATCTTCTTTATTCTGCTTCACATTTGAAAGGGGTTAACAAATTTTTTTATTTTTTTTTCTTACCAGAGTGAGTCTTGTGGTAATGAAAACAACCCCATATGCAAGCTAATGGAACAATTTGGGGGATAATTTCTTCAGGTGTGGAGTATCTGACCTCAGGAGCCTGACAGATATGGCTGAAGCATTATTAGCAGTCACTTAGGCCTCCAGGTGGAATTCAAGAGGCAGGAATGGCCATGCATTTCAATCTGTGCAGTTAACCTACTTAGATTAGAATCTATTATTTATGGTGATTATCAGCCACGGCAGCTCTTGTAAATGGCAGTAGGTCAGTGCTTCGATAATAATTAAGGTATTCATTATAGGATAAAAATGGAGGTCAGCTTTGCTTCTCTCTTTTGAAACAGAATTGAACATAAGGAACTTAAGACTGAAGAAATTATTGCCAGAAAAATATGACATGGATTTTTCTTTTCATTGTTTATTCTGAAACTGTGCTTTTTACAGCCTTCTATATTCATTGTAGCATAATAACTAAAAGGTCCCTAATGCATTCTTTTAAGGAGTATATTAGAAAACAGTTAGTGAAGTTTTGTGTGTATTCTTACTGCTGTACTCCAGAACAAGACACACAATACCTACAAAGTCTGACATATGGAAGAAAATCATACATGCAAAGCATATCAACTTTGTACAGTTTGCTGTCTTTTTTATTGCATTGCATGATAAAGCCCCCTGTTGTTTGAGCATACACACTACTTTATTCTTTAATAATGCAACTTAAATGTCATGGATGTCTTACAAAGCTTGTGTTTATAAAATTTATTAGACAGAGATATGCTAAATGACTCCTAAGGGATTTGGATATTGCTGAACACTGGAAAACCAATGAAACATAGGTAAGACTAGTAGATTTCCTGCTATTTACCCACTGAACTAAATCAGCCTGAGGATGTACCATATTTAGAGATTAAAGAGAAGAAAGGAAAATGTTTGGGTTTTACTGCATAAAATTATTATTATGAATTAAAAGTTTTCTTAAAGTTGTTAGCAAACTGTCAGGTTTTAATGGAATTAATTTTAGCCAGTGATAATGTCTATCCATCATAATATCTACCCACCAAAAGATACTTGAGTGTACAGGATAAAGAAATATCAAAACCAACCAGGTCAGTAGCAGTATGTAGTAATATACACTAATGTATTGAAAGAATAAGAAAAGTAAAAAGAATTTGTATCACATACCTATTTTTCATTTATTCTTTATTATCTGGTATAGAATTGCACTGGTTTACAAGAAGTAAAGGTTTCAGTTTGGACAAAATTTGCAAGTTTGCAAGCCACAGCTCATTTTATCCCATAGGCAAAAAGTGATTTAACTCTCCACATCTATCCGCAATGCCCTTCCTGGACTTCTAGTGGTAAGGAAGTGTGGGAAATGAGGAAGGCAAGAATGAAGGAAGGAAAGTGAAGAAAGGAAGGAAAGGGAAGGAAGGAAGGAAAGGGAAGAAAAGAAAAGGAAGGAAGGAAAGGGAAGAAAGGAAAAGGAAGGAAGGAAAAGGAAGGAAGGAAAGGGAAGGAAGGAAAAGGAAGGAAGGAAAGGGAAAAAAGGAAGGAGGGAAGGAAGGAAGGAAGGAAGGGGAAGGAACGAAGGAAGGAAGGAGGGAGGGAGGGAAGGAAGGAAGGAAGGGGAAGGAAGGAAGGAAGGAAGGAAGGAAGGAAGGAAGGAAGAAAGGAAGGAAAAGGAAGGAAGGAAGGAAAAGGAAGGAAGGAAAGGGAAGGAAGGAAAAGGAAGGAAGGAAAGGGAAGGAAGGAAAAGGAAGAAAGGGAGGGAGGGAGGGAAAGAAATTGTCTGGCTGGAGGCCAGTGATGAGTGCTGTCCCTCAGGGATCGGTGTTGGGACCAGTCTTGTTTAACATCTTTGTCACTGACATGGACAGTGGGATTGAGTGCGCCCTCAGCAAGTTTGCCAATGACACCAAGCTGTGTGGTTCGGTGCATACGCTGGAGGGAAGGAATGCCATCCAGAAGGACCTTGACATGCTTGTGAGGTGGGCTGATGCCACCCTCATGAAGTTTAACCATGCCAAGTACAAGGTGCTACACCTGTGTTGGAGCAATCCCAGGCACAGCTACAGGTTGGGAAAAGAGGAGATTGAGAGCATCCCTGCAGAAAAGGACTTGGGGGTTGTGGTCGATTAGAACATGAACATGAGCCGACTGAAGTGTGCACTTGCAGCCCAGAAAGCCAACAATATCCTGGGATGCATCAAAAGGAGTGTGACCAGCAGGTCAAAGGAGGTGATCCTGCCCCTCTACTCTGCTCTCGTGAGACCTCACCTGGAGTCTTGTGTGCAGTTCTGGTGTCCTCAACATAAAAAGGACATGGAGCTGTTGGAACAAGCCCAGAGGAGGGCCACAAAGATGATCAGGGGACTGAAGCATCTCCCATATGAAGACAGGCTGGGAAAGTTGGGACTGTTCAGCCTGGGGAAGAGGAGGCTGCATGGAGACCTCCTAGCAGCCTTCCAGTATCTGAAGGGGGCCTGTAGGGGTGCTGTGGAGGGACTCTTCATTAGGAACTGTAGTGACAGGACAAGGGGTAATGGGTTCAAACTTAAATGGGGGAGGTTTAGATTGGATATAACCAAGAAACTCTTTCCTGTCATGGTGGTGAGACCCTGGAATGGGTTGCCCAGGGATGTTGTGAGTGCTCCCTCCCTGGCAGTGTTCAAGGCCAGGTTGGACAAGGCATTGGGTGACATGGTTTAGTGTGAGGTGTCCCTGCTTATGGGAGGGGTGTTGGAACTAGATGAAGCTGATCTTGTGGTTGCATTTTCCAGTAATGCTATGTGACTTCTAAATAGATTCTCTACTGATTTTGACTTGCAATTACCAGAAAATGCCGATTCACTGTCAATGACACATCTGACTCTAAGAATTACTAAATAAATAGTTTGGCATGATGAATGAGAATAGACAAGTGTTAATATTGGCAAGCTAAAATGCAGTTCCCAGAAAACTGTGTGCAGTCTTAGATCGTCATTCATCTTAAATGAAGTTCCTATTATTATTTTCTTCAAAGAAATAATAATTGAGAAGGGCAATCTCAAACAACAAGAAAGTGCTCTCCTGGTTAATAACATCATGGTCAGGTTTCCCTATCCCTTCTCTTCTGTGGAATCTTAAAAAGATTCTTATTTGAGTCATCAGTCAGTCAACATTCAATTTCAATCTTCCACTTGTTCACAGTTGGATTAAAAAATCAGTTATTTGATTCTGAAAAATATTCTATAAAACCTTTAACACTTTACATATAATAAACAGAAGGGATGGAAATATTCCACTGTCTTTCTTCCCCAAAACTTTCTATCCCATTATATTCTTTCTCCATTTCATTTACCATTTGCAAACCAGGTTATTTTTGTAAAGGAAGAGTCAGAACAGTAAGCAAAATGGTCTAAAGCCTGCCTGCAGATTTAATCTTTGTTAGTCTTGCTTGATTTTAGTAGAAACTCTGAACTGTCCAAATTGACTTCTATTATTCCCAGACTTTTAAAATAGCACAAATACTAGGGAACAATTAAAGCAGAGAATAAATTCTAAAGGAGAATATGCCAAGCTTCTATTCAAACCTTCTCCTTGTATCATATGCTTTCTTTTCCTTGATATTAATTTCAACAATGTTAAGAGGAGCAAGAAGAACATTTTATTTTTGTTGAAGGAACTCCCTGAAGACACATTCTGGTTGTTCCCTGTGTCACAAAACTACAGAAGTAAAAAGTAGATTTCTTGTTTGTTTTTTTTTTTGTTTGTTTGTTTGTTTTTTTTGTGTGTGTAACAATGCAGTTCCCTCCTGAAGACTGGAATAGAGGCCTAATTTCCCATTCAGTTTTGCCTATATTTGAGGCTCATGCAACAGAATTTGAATTCAGTTAGAGTCAGGTCTCAGTTTTTGATTATCACTGAACTGGTGAGGTTTTCAAGGACCTCTGGAGATCATGTAGTCAACCCTTTGCTCAAACAGAGTCAGCTAGAGCAGGTTGTTCAGAGTATGTCCAGTCATGTTTTGAGCACCCCTGAGACTGGAGACTCCACAGATGTACGGACAAAGCTGGTTCAGTGTTCCCTTATAATAAAACTAATCTCTTCTGCATAAATGAATTTCCTGTATTTCAGTTTGTGTTCATTGCCTCTTTTCCTGTTACTAGATACCACTGAGAAGAATCTGGCTCCATCTTCATCGCCTACCATTAGGTAATGATACATAAGGTCTTTCCTGAGCCTTCTCTTCTGCAGTCTGTATAGTCACAACTGTCTCTGCCTCACCATGTAGCTCCAATGCTCCAGTGCCTTAATCTTCTTCATGGCCCTTCACCAAACTCACTCCAGTATGTCTATGACTCTCTTGTACATGGGAGTCCACCACTGGGCTCAGCACCTGAGATGTATCTCACCAATGCTGAGTAAAGGAGAACTGTCCCACTTGACATGTTGTCAATGTTCTACCTAACTATGCCCAGGAGGCTGGTAGAATACTCTAATTTTTTTCTTTTACCTGTTTGGTCACCTTCCCTAAGCTGTCTTCAGTGTTCTGCCCATACACCCTTCCATTCTGCTGCTTTGTTTCTCTGTGTCTGCCTTTTTCCTCTGTTGCCTTTCTACTCTGCTGCTCCTCCTGCTTTTGTATTTCTGTGAAGTGTAACATAGAACACTCAGTGCAAGGAGAGATGAACAAAGTATATTTTTCTGCTGATTATAGCTTAGGCATTGTACTGAAGAATCCATCAGCTTTCTCTTTCCCCTGCTCTGCCTGGGCTGGGACTTGGCAAAAGGCCCACAGGGAGATGTATATGACAACCCAACACAGTGCCTACAAAAGAGGAATTCTTTGCCATGCTCAGTCTGCCTCACATCCCAGTTTAAGGACATGGGAGTCATTTTACTTTTGCATTTATGCCATGATGAATCAGTCACATTTTACATGGAATGAAATTCAAGTAAATCTTCCTTAAAGTCACTAGAATACTGTTGTGTTGCAACAACCACTATGCAATGTCCATGAGTCATCTTATAAATGTCATGAAATAAGTTAAAAATTATGAGATTTAAAAATAGTACATGTAGGGATTTATAAACAGTACATGTAGAGATTTATTTAGTTTTGCTATTTTTGTTTGTCCTACTATTTCTAAACTTTCATTTTCGTGGTTTTTAAATTTAACTCTGAGGACTAGAAGCAGGCTATTTTTATTTTGAAATTACAGACTCTGTTATATTCAAGTAACTGCAGTGTCCAGTCTTTCAAAAGGACTCTGAATATCATGAGGTTTGGCAATTGTGCCACAAGACTTCATTCCTTTGGGTACTCTGACAGGCTGAAAGCAAAGCATAAGACCAATACTTATTAAATTTCTAGCAGCCCATATTTCTTTTTCTATATTGTTTCCCTTAACTACTATTTTGCTGTCCTTAACTTTGACCACGTTGCCATAAGAGTAGAATACTGGCATGCATTATTCTGTCCACCCCAAAACAGATCCAACATGAATAAAGGGAATGAAAACCACTCCTTATTGTTAACTAGCCAGGCTAGCAACAGGGGAATATTTTAGAAATGTTCAGAAATGTCAGCTGCTTCTTTTGATCCTTATTCTAAAAGAAAATCTATATGAAAATATGAATTTCTAGTGGTTATGACTTATTTTGCAGAATGACTGATTTGTTGCTGTCTGACTTCATCAGTGGTCCATGAAGTTATTTTCCACCCAATGGTCATTTACTTTATTGAGAGTTAGGTGCCCCCCAACTCCCCCAATTTTTTATCTGGTTGTGCATTTTGTCCCACTATATTTGCACCTGAGCTAATGAAGTGAAAGCTCTCAGCGACTTTTACAAATTCTATAGTAGCTCTTGAAAATAACATGACACTGTTCCATAGCTAATAACAATGACCCTAATAGCTTCAAGGCATTTAACCTCAGATGTCTGGAAAAGGATCAAAAGATTTAACCTTATCCACCCTGGAAAAATCATTCTTCTGTATGTTTTCAAACTAATATGGACTCCGCTCATGTTATCTTGGTTCCTAGGACTTGTACTGAGCACCGAAGAAGGAAAAAAAGGTGAATAAAACAACACTCCTACACAAACAAAATAGAAAGGAGAGGTCCTTTTGTTGCCTGGCAAATTGAACACTGAAGTGTGGTCACTGGGTCAAAGTCAGCTCTTGAGAAAAATCAATACCATTTACTTCCCAGCATTTTCTCTTCTTTACTAGGCCCTAGTCTCCAATGGCAGCCAAAATCCAAGTCTGTGCTGGCTCTTCACTATGAGGAATATCCAGATACAAAAGAAATTGTTGACATTTCTTCTGTTTAACCTGACAAATCATCATTCAAACTGTGTAGTCAAACAATGTAAATCAGAGAATGACCAGCTTTAGACAGTGCATGATCTCACCTACACAATTAAAAGGAAAATGTCTCCTCTTTTTTTTTTTCCTCACTCTAAAGCAAATATCCTACAAAATTTCTAACAAATTAGCCTGCAGCTCTTTTGTTTAGGCTTTGCCATTTATAAAGACTTACATTTTCTTTTCACCTCTTGCCAATCAAAAAATGCTGGGAAAATCCTGAAACAGGAATTTCAGAAAAACATATCAAATCCAAGGTACAATAAAAAGGATCAAGTGGCCTGATTTTAAAGTGTTTTGAGGAATCTATGTACACTTATATTATGCTTGTAGTAATTTATATGTAAAGCATGCTGATGATCACAAGATTTTCAAAATACTTCCAAGGCTACCTGAAGCTAAACTTTGGGAACTTCCATATGCAGAAATACAAAGGAAGCATCTTCTGCAGAGGTTACTTAACATTGAGGCTATGCATACGTAATAAAAAGTACTGTAAATATATGTTTGTTCCCCCATTCTACCCTCCACTGCAGAGGAAACAGAAGGTAGAATGAAAGAAAATCAGCAGAATCAACAGTCCAGCCTGTAAAATATTAGTCATCAGCTCTGAAACAGTACATCTGAACTGGTAGTTTGCAGTGGTTTTAAATATCTAGAGCAAATGAGGTGACATGCCATGAGCCAGATTTTCTTTGCAGGAGAATACTAAGCCTTATTTGGAATTTGGTCTGTAAGAATAGTTGCATAATATACTCACATCAGAATGTACTGTTGACTTAATCAGCTTCCACTTTTTCTCTTTCCCAAAGTTATACCCCTGTAACAATCATATTACAATTCTATTCTTATTCAAGTTTCAAGGAATTATTATAAGATTTTAAAGTAGACCAGAAAAGTATAATGCATAACTGATTTGATCTAAAAGACATGTTACTCTATTGTGTTTTAATTTTCAAAGTCTCTGCTTATACAGCCTAATGGCTGCTGTGATGTTGCAGAATGGCCTGTATTACTCACAGAAGACAGCTTGCGCACTTGCATGAAAACACGACATTTCTCCAACATATTATGTGCACTAGTGTGCATGGAGAAAATGCAGTAATACGTATAATAAGCTTATAAAAATGGATGTTTTCTAGGAAATTTCAAACGAGTATATGTTGAAACCTCACTGATTTCTTATGCAGGATTTTGATAGAGAATACAAGAATGTAAAACCAGAAATCTATAGAACTGTTCATGAATTGGCACCTGCTTTTACTTTTTTATTATTTCCTTGGTGACCTATTAACATAACTTGGATCCATTTCTCTCTGTTATATTCACAACTGTCTTTATTCATTCAGTGCAAAGCAGGAATTTTGGAGGTGTAGTGCTTGTGATCAAAAGCTGTGTTCAAATCTATTTCCCTGCATTGCTAACTATGGAGACCAGTTTTGTTTGTAAAACTGAAGAGGTTGAACAAGGAAGGCAGAAGTGACAAAATAAATTTCAGTATTGCCCAGGAAAAAGCAAGCCCTTCAATGTTCATAATTTCATTTTTATTAGAAAGAACATTTCTAAACTCATGGGACAAGGAAAAAAAAAATAAAAGAAGAAATGAAAAGAAGAAAAATAACCCCCTTTTTGAAGTGAGGTCTTGTCCTGGGTTCAGCAGTAGCAGTCAATTTTTTGCCTTCTTAGTAGCTGGTGCAGCACTGTGTTTTGACTCAACTTGGGAACAAAACTGATAACAGGGTTGTTTTTAGTTACTGCTCGAATGTTTTGTTCTGACCAAGGATTTTGTGAGTCTCATGCTCTGCCAGGGAGGAGGGGAGGCCAGGAGGAAGCAGGGACAGGACACCTGACCCAAGCTAGCCAAAGAGGTATTCCATACCATAGCACGTCATGCCGAGGATGTAACTGGGAGTTATCTGGAAGGGCTAGTTCTCTCTGGGGTGTTGGAAGAGGGATTCGGTTGGTGGTTGGTGGGGTATCGTGAGTTATCTGTCTGTGGTTGGTGAGATGCTGTATTCTTTTCCCTTGTTATTTCCTTTATCATTATTATTATTGGTGGTAGCAGTAGTGATTTGTGTTATACCTTAGTTACTAAACTGTTCTTATCTCAACCTGTGGGAGTTGCATTCTTTTGATTCTCCTCCCCATCCCTCTGGAAGCAGGGGAGGGCAAGAAAGGGGGGATGTGTGAGTGAACAAGATGCGTGGCTGGGTTTAAAACACGACAGTTCCAAGTATCTCTAAAGTAAAGTGCAACTGATATGAATACTAAGAGAAAAGGCCAAAATGTTCATTAGAAAAGTATCATACGGTGTGAATGCATGAAGGAGAAGCATACTTCTCCTTTAGGAAAGATGTAAAGAAAGTAGTATGTCTTTTGTACAGGAGGATGAAATTTAACACTAGGAATCAGGTTAAATTGGTTCAGGTTTGTTCATACACTGGCAAATTACAGGCAGAGAGTTTTGTTTGGATTTAAAAATACCCTGCTGATTAATGAATAAATTCTTTGATTGGGAAATACATTACTGACATTCTAACAGTATCATTACAAGTAAATGATATAAAAAACAATTACAGCAACAATTGAAACTAACCTTCATAAAATCATTTTGTCCAAGAGTAAAAACAAAAATCAGAAGACCAAGGTTAGATGTTAAGATTTGGTTATCTGGCATGTAAAAGAAAGGATTTACCTCTTACTGAGTATCTGCAATTACTTGTAGCTCTATTCAATGGCTGTTTTGATCATATGAGCAGTTCTTGTTCTCAGAGGCTCTGCTGTGAAGTTGTCTCTTCAGCTGCTAAAATGGATACGTAACTCTTAAATTATGGCAGCTCTTATTTACATCTGTGTAAAAGTAGTTAAAATTGGATTTCTTATTAAAAAAAAAAAATGAAAAAAAGAAAAAGGTTTATTAAAATCCTTTCTGGACTTAGTTAAATTTTCTCCATTCCTTTACGATGTTTATGTCACAGAATCATAGAATTGTTAAGGTTGGAAGGGATCTCAAAGATCATCTAGTTCCAATCTCTCTGCCATGGGCAGGGACACCTTGCACTAAACCAGAGTGCTCAATGTCCAGTCCAACCTGGCCTTGAACACTGCCAGGGATGGGGCATCCACACCTTCTCTGGACAACTTGTTCCAGTGTCTCACCACCCTCAAAGTAACTAATTTCTTCCTAATGCCTAGCCTAGATCTCCTCTCTGTCAGTTTAAAAGCATTCCCTCTTGTCCTATCACTACATGTCCTTGTAAAATGTCCCTCTCCAGATTTCTTGTAAACGCACTTTACGTACTGGAAGACAGTTATAAGGTCTCCCCGGAGCCTTTTCTTTAGCCAGAACAAATCCAACTGTCTCAACCTGCCTTCACAGTATAGGTGCTCCATGTCATCTTAGCTTACATGACAAGACCCATTTTCTCATTGGTTACAGTCATACAATTCATTTGATTAAATGTCTCTGGTGTAGACAACTGTCGGGAGCTATTCATTTTAGTTCTCCTCTGGAGTCAGAGAAGTTTACACAAGTACAGTCATTGGAGTCTTGGCCACAACTCTTTTTTATATTAGAATATAAACCTCAAATAAATAAATCCTCCATTTCTTTCCATTCTCTATAAAGTGAGCTGACGATGGCAGTCTCACATGAAGACATCTACCTGCTGCCACAGTCTGATGACACACATACTATATTTTCATTAATAGTGTTTACAACTATCTGTAATAATTACTAAAACAGTTAAAATAGCAATTTTGACATTCTTTCTTATAATATCTTCTGGTTTCCTAGTATATCAATCTTGGGCAACTAATTCAGTGTTAACTTTTGTGCAAGACATTTGTTCAAAATTCATAAATATTCATAAATAGATTTCATTCACAGCTTCCTATAGTACATTTTTATATGTGTTTAAAGGTATACAGTGTTTTCTCAGGATAATACTATGGGAAGGAGTAAGTCATGCTTTGTATTTCTGTTCTACACAGAACAGACTGTACCTCAACAGATTGGATGAGGTGGGAACTGAGACATCCAATGGAACTAACTACTGGTTTGTGATAGTATGTGGGAAGAACTAAGTTTGTCCAACAAGGACAAGTAGGAGCTATATGAAGGAAAGTGGAAGAGAAACAGTTATATATAGAAATTATACTCCATAAAGCAGAGGATGGAGAGCAGGTCAAAGGTAGCAGACAATATTTGTGAAAAGACTCGGAGACAAACAAAAAAGAATTGGAAGTGAATGGCATATATATGAACAGGCAGAAGTTTATTTGAGTCTTCTAAGTGATCTACAACAAAGGAATTAATTTACATGCAGAAAAGTATTTATCTTAATTCTCATGTAGATTTAGGTTGCTTCTTTGAGAGGTCACATTAAGTGTTATTTTCAGGCAGATGGCTTCATATTTTCATGAAATTCACTGTTTCAAGAATACTCGAGAGTATTCTTGAAAGAGACATTTCACCGCAATGAGAAACATACTTTTTTTTATAAGGTCTCTGTGAGAAATTTCAACAAGCATTAGCTAATGTTCAATAAAATGAGCAATTGTAAAAGAAAATGCACCTGACAGATATGTACCTTGTAGATCAGCAATTGTGGGGTTGTCATTGCTTGCAACAGGTCATAGGCTATGTGCTAAGCTAACAACACAAGTATTAAGACCTGTCAAGTTTTGTCTGGACTTCTCTTGGTCTATCTAGAAAATTTTTCTAGCTTGTAACAGCAATTACCAAATGATGAGGTAACCATTATTTATGCTGTTTTAGCTTTTCCTTGCTTTGCAAAATGGTGCAGTTTAACTTTTTTTTACACATATACTTCTAACAGATACTAATATCAAGTGGTCTTTCTGTGCAGAATGAATTATCTTTCATCATAGAATAAAATGCAGCTGTGCAACTGTCAATGGGTTCAGCTGTAACATTTTTTTTGTCTAGTATCTGGCGCAGGGCTGTGTTTTGGCTTCAGTCTGAGAACAATGCTGATAACACACCAATGTTTTAGTTGTTGCTAAGTAATGCTTACCCTGATCAAGGACTTTTCAGTCTCTCATGTTCTGAGAAGAGACGCTGGAAGCTGGGAGGAAGCTGAGACATTACACCTGACCTAAAGTAGCCAAAGGGGTATTCCATACCACAGCACATCATGCCCAGTATATAAACTGGAGTCACCTGGAAGGCTGCTGCTGGGGTTGGGCTGGGTATCATTTGGTGGGTGGTGAGCAATTGTTTTGTGCATCACTTGTGTTTATTATTGTTCTTTTCCCCTTCTCTTTTTAGTTTTATATTTTCTCCCCTTGTTATTTCCCTTGTTATTTCCCTTATTATTATTACTAATGGTGGTAGAAGTAGTGGGTTTGTGTCATACCTTGGTTACTGGACGGTTCTTATCTCAACCCATAGGATCTACATTCTTTTGATTCTCCTTTCCATCTTGCCAGGAGCCAGTGGGGAAGAAGGGGGTAAATGAGTGAGTGGCTGAGTGGTTCAGTTACCAGCTGGGCTTAAACCACAACGACATTGAAGCACAGAAGCACAGGCACAGATTGATGCTGGAGGTCTAAGGTTGTAACAATTCACCAGTGGTCATTACAGGTCATCAAAAACATGAACCAAGGGGCCAGGTATAAGTAGCTTTGAAATAATAAAGACAACAAAGTATATATATATATATATACTCTACATTTTAAACACATCCTACAAAGTTGGATGCAAAATTAATTTACATACAAATAAAAAAAAAAAAAAAAAAAAAAAAAAAAAAAAAAAAAAAAAAAAAAAAAAAAAAAAAAAAAAAAAAAAAAAAAAAAAAAAAAAAAAAAAAAAAAAAAAAAAAAAAAAAAAAAAAAAAAAAAAAAAAAAAAGAGCAAGGTGTAGAGCAAGTCAGCTAACAAATGAAAATTACCTCAAGCACTTGGGAGAAAGAAACCACTCTATTAGTATCTCCAATGAATAATTTGCTTTATAAACTCACTCTTTATTAGACACTTCAGAATTTACAAGGCAGCAAGAGGTACTAATGTTTTCAAATGCTGTAAATTATTTGATCAGAGTTCCCGGTTTTTTTTTATGAAGATCCCAGGCAAGTAGTATGAATTTATAGGACGTCAGGCTTTACCAGTTCCACTGTTTCCAGAAGGACTTTTCCTTGCTTCAGCTGAGTCATGCAAACCTGTCTGTTTTCTGCCATTTCCTGCTTCCCTGGTACAGACTTATGTTTTCATGGGGTTGTTTTTTTTTTTTTTGGTGGTGGTTTTGTGTTTG
>NDXB01017057.1:113681-128396 GCA_002631895.1 Agapornis roseicollis
TTTTTTTTTTTTGTTGTTTTGTTGGGTTTTGTGGGGTTTTGTTTGTTTGTTTTTTTTTCCCATTATGAATAACTTCATCACTGCAAGCCTAGTAAAAACTTCCTTTTCAGTCACTGAGGAAACACGCAAGGGAATAATTAATGAGAAAAAAGGTCTTCTTTTCTGGAAAACAAAAC
Organism: Agapornis roseicollis; assembly: GCA_002631895.1. Classification (NCBI taxonomy): domain Eukaryota; kingdom Metazoa; phylum Chordata; class Aves; order Psittaciformes; family Psittacidae; genus Agapornis; species Agapornis roseicollis. Next base: position 113,858 of record NDXB01017057.1, read on the forward strand.
AAAAGCACATATAGCAGCAGCAAGCAACATAGTTTTCTTGGGCAGTATATTGCTTCTTACTACCTCAAATATTTTACAGCCTCACAGGGGATTTTTAGTCATCATTTTGCAAAGTTATTTTCTGTATTCTGTTTTTAATTAAATGATTTTACCAGTGTAGGGCAACCTGTAAGTCCATGTTCACTCAATACACCTGCTTCTAGCACCACTGGATTATAACAGTGTACCAGGTACAGCTTTTTCATGCTATAGTTTTATTTATTTTTGAAAAAAAAAATATATTTCTCCTTAGGTCAGGCCAGTGGAACATCTGATGAGGCCAAAAATTTTTTTTTTACACCTTGAGCAGCAGGTTCCTCTGATGTGATGGGAAAGTCTCAGAATGATCTATGTGATTTCCAGAGCTGTGAGTCCCTTGAGCCTAAGCATCTTCCGCCAATTCAAGATGGAAATCTTTCAATTTAATTAGTTATCCTATTGATATTTCTCTATAACCTCTCCTCTACTAAATCCCTCCTGACATCTACAAACAAAACCTCACTGCCTTGGAATGAACCAAAACTGATTCCCTGTGACTGATCTCACCAATAAGCTTGCTGTTAACAAAGGCCTTTAGATCTGACAGAGGGTCTGTGCCATGGGGCCTGAGGGTTATTGCAGTTCCCAGGTCAGAGTCCTCTGCAGTGTGCAGATGCTTCAACTAGCACTGTCTGTTTAATTAATTTCAGTCTGCTTCACCTATTTAAGCTTTTCACTTGCCTGCTGTTTTCCCTATCAATAAATACAAGTAACAGATTACAAAAAGAGAAATTCTGTATGGAGCAGGATGAAGCATTTATGCTAACATGATTAATCTCTTTCTGTCATTACACTTGAGGGTTTGTATGGAACACAACAAATTATTTGAGTACATTTTATTCCTCACATAGATAAGGTTTTCATATACAGGCAATGCATATGTTTGCAAATATGAAATAGTCTAGGGTATATCCATCTATAAACACACAGCTCTGTGAATGAAATACATTAGGATATACCCATCTATACACACACAACTCTTAACACTATATATTTATAAATCTACCTAACTTCATTTAAGCATGTGACAAAATTCAGCTTTATCAGAAACTGTTAAAATTTGTTTGTATAAAAAATAATTCTAGCTTCAGGCAGACATGGAACTCCATTTTGTTAAAATACTACAGAAACAACTGGTGGAGCTATACTGACTTAACTGTGACAGCAAAGCATTTGAGTGCAAACCCTGACCTTTTACAAACAAAATACATTTTTCTAGGACACTTGAGTTACCTTTTCCAAATCCATATCAGCATTAAGACTATAGCTCTTCAGCATAAATAGTCCTGTCTATATAATAGTCCTAGAAGCAAAGGTATGGTTTTAGAAAGTGGAGTGAACAAGAAATTATCACCACTGGAAAAGGATGTCTTGATCCTATCCACTACGTCACCTTGAATGAGCTTCCCTGTCATCTGGGAAAACAGTCTGGTCATGCTGCACCTCTTAAAGAACTGATTTAACTAACTGACCAGAAGAAACTAGTTAGTTTTCTGTTGTATTAGTTAAACAGTCCCACATGAGACTCAGAATAGCACTAAACCTGACACAAGGGAGAAGGAGAATCTGTAAGACCGTGAGTAGAGGCAGAGAAGGAGGCCAAGTCAAGAAGGGACAAGAGAGAAACCCTGTCCTTTTTCAGTGTAGTAAATTATAAGATCAGCATGAGGAAGCACAGCTCAGGAATTTTTTGCAACCAAAATCTAGCAGGTGGGTACATGAGACACAGCAGATGACAATAATTAGGTGAAGGAATATTGGCCAGTTTTGAATCAGCCCTTTTTGTCTCACTTTTTGTCTGACTTCAAAAATATAAACATTAATAATAGTCACAATAGCCCACTAACCTTTTTTTGAGAGACTAACGCTGGTCCCTTTGATGTGGAACTTATAACCACTAAATTCTCATCAACAGTCTTCTGAATGTGATGGAACAGCATAAAAATTACATCAGGAAAAGTGGTTGTGCTGTTGAAATATCAAAGCATGGGAAGTTATAAGAAAGCTACTTTTCATTACTTCATCACAGTGTTACAAGATGAAAGCAATGTAGCTTTCTGTGAATATCAGTTTCCTCTGGTAGAAGAATGATATTCCTCAAGTATGAAGGGGACACAGCTTTTGAAAATTACACCCAAAGCTAAAGACAGGAAGAAACTGAATAAATGGACCTGTGATGAAGGGATTCTGAGAGTCTTTTTTTTCCACTTAAGGCATACAAGTTTCAAGAGCAGGAACACTTGCTAACTCAAAGTTAAACAGAATAATAGGTCTTTTTTCTACAAAAGGTAGCAAATGAAAACATTCCTTTAGTAAATTTGATTAATTTTGGTCTTCTTCATGGAGGAAAACACATGTAAACAATTTCATGTCCTTCTTCTTTTGTTTCTGAATACCAGAACATTAATTCCTCTTTTTTTGTTTTCATAAGCAATATGAAGTTAATTATTCTTAACCTTAAAGTCCAGAAATAAAGAAAAACTTGTTTCTGAATATCGATAACATATTTTAAAAAGAAATGGCTCCACAGTGAAAAAGTGTCACATTTAGGTATCTTAGTAAGCAATAAAACATGGTTTAAAAATAAGCACACCTCTAAACCAGCTTTCCTCAAACAATAGTCAGTTAAGATGATCAAATTTAATATTCATTTAATAGAAATTTGGCAGACAGACCATATATTAATTTTCTTGTTTATATTTACCAACATTTTTCATATACATGATTCATCCCTTTCTCATCACTTTTCACTTTTTGTGAGCTCAAAGTAGCTGAACTTGCTGTGCAGAAAGAGCTACTTGTGGCAAGCAAGCTGATCTCCGGGAGCCTAACACTTATTCAGCTGTCGGCTATGTAAGCACCATTTTACTCTAATTTGTCAGAGCAACAGAAGAATCCCAATTATCCATGTGATTGAAAGAATATGCAATAAACTACTAAATTTGCATATTATAAATAACCTTGCTGCCATATTTCTATGAAATATGAAATATTCTTTCAAATTAATAAAAATCATAGCATGACAGGTACATTCATCTGCAGTTGATGGACAGTGATGAGATGACAAGCAGCAGTGAAATAGTTAAAAACACTGGTATTTAAATTAATCTTCAAAGTTAACTTGTTCAATTAAAATGAGTGGAGGATGTCTAGAATTCTATTAGTGCTATTGTTTAATTCTTACTATGCCCATAAAGACAAAAGTACATGCATTTACATTATTAAAGATGTCTATTCATCCAAATGTAATTAAAATGATTAACCAAACTTTGGAACTTGGAATACTGGATGAGGAAAAGTTTAAGAACATTTTATTCCAGTAAAATATTTTGCTATGAAAACTTTCCAGCTTTTTACATCTTCTTATGTGACTCTTAAAAGGCACATATTTTATGGCACATGTATTATTGGAATAAATACCCACAACACTTTAGCTGGAGAAAAGTAAGTACCTAGCATAAGAGGTAAAGAACATTGGTTCAGCCACTCAGTATGAAGTTTCTGCAGCACAGTCTGTATGTGACTCTCTTAAGTCTTCCCAGAAATTCACACAGCTGGTGTGGAACTTGGCAGCTTGCTAACTGCATGGTATGTGTTTCTGGGAATGTCTGGCATTCTCACTGCCTCCTCAATTGATACAGGGTGCTATATGAGGTCCTGACTTTTTAAAGGCCTGCAGTGCCATGGCACTGAGGGAAAAGCTGCTTTTTCACCCAAAGAGCCAGGGGTCTCTCAGCTGGTCTCCAGCTTGCACAAAAGGAAGGACTGCTTGGGCTCCTGTTCTGCTCAGCTCTCCGCAGCTTACATTAAGAAGCTGGCAGTTTGGTTTTGGTCTGGTTTAGTTTTTTTTCTGAGGTGAGTGCTAGACTGATAGGAAGCCAAAAGAATGATATATGATTTAAATTCTGAATTCTGTATTTATTCATTACATGCACTCTAAGAGAGACCTTACTGGATGAAGGGACTGGGACCCAGAACACAAGCATTTCTCTTTATTCCACTATGGACAGCCTTAATTCACTCTGGAGAGGAACCCAGATCTAAATAAACACATGTGCAGTCATAGGACTCTAACATTAACCAAGTGTTTATAACAACATGACAGTACAGACAAACTGCAAGAGCTTTAGTTATCCTGCAGATCACAGTAGCTCTGTAGTGCTGGTTGAAGTATAGTACGAAAGAGAAACAATTCCAATTCATATAGCAATTACTTGATGAAGAGGTGAAAATAAGATCTCATAGAAGCACTAAAATCAGATGAAGTTGTACTGATCATCTGCAGCAAGGAATATTTGCTTTCATAATAAATGTCTGTGAATGCAAAGTACATAAAGAATCCTGAAAACAAAATATTCTTAGGGCAACTGAAATATGCTCTCAAAATGAACACCTAACATGAAGCCTACTTAGTAGGAGCTTCACCTCATGCATTAGAAATGTCTCCATTTTATCCCACTTTGACCACCAAAAGTGGGATTTTCTGTATGCTAGACACTGAAATCGTTCCAATGTGAAGCAAGATAGCCACCTCAACCTGGGCATGTTCTCCTCAGAAGAGACAAATCATTTTGAGGTACAGTGCCTCCCTATAGAAAGAAAGGAGCCTAAATGACTAGCTTACATTCAAAGCTTAGCAGCTAGAAGCTGGATCTGGTTGAGCTGAATCCCACCTTAAACTGGTGTGCAGCTCCTCTCCCTTGGCCCTACATGGTTCAGGAGCAGCTGCAGCTGTGCATTTGTTTATTCATTCTTCAGCCTTGGTGGGATCTTGGCTGCATGCAATCTTCCAGCATATTTATTGAACACAGCTGAGACAAGGGGGAAAGAGGGTGATGAGGCTGTAATTTCTTCTTGTATTGGACCAAAGTAAATCTGGTATATCCCTTTTCCACAGCAATAAACTTGGAGGCATATATCTGCACTACATCACCTTTTTGGATGGCTAAGGGCTCAGCCTAGAATCACAAGATATTCCTTGTACAGAAACCATTTCTAAAAATAATTTTACACTTTTTTCTTTTCTTACTCCTCAGTTTTCAGTGGTGAAGGATCTTTTTATCTTAATCCTTCTTCGTCTGCACTTTATTTAAGAGGTGTTCTGTAAAGCTTTCAGCATTTCTCCATGCTGCTGAAAATGGAAAAAAAAATTATGTTGGCTGTATTCATTGTTCCATTTCTACTAGTAAGTAGAAAATACTGCCTCAAAAAAGCAAACTGTTGTTTTGTCATCTGATTCTGTTTCTCTTATTAATATAAGATTTTTTAATAAAATATTCAATTATGTTCTGTGTATGACTCTTCACTTTCACAAAGCTCAGATTAAAAAAAAATATTGCATTTCTGTTTATTTATTTGACTATTTTACATCTACTACTCCATTTAATTAGTATCCTCAAGTTTAAAAAAAATATTTTATTTACTTAAATCACTATTATAGAATTTTTTAGGAATAATTTTTAATCTTTCTGTCAGGTGCCTTCAGTAAATTAGATGTCTTCATTCCCAAACCAATTATTCCCTTATCGTAATTTCTTCTGTTAAATATTCTTTTACTGTATTGGGAGCTTTTTCTCTGCCAATATTTATTACCGTTAGCAGAGTTTGCTCTTTCCTGGAGTTTGACATTGTAACAACTTGTTTACACACTAACTTATTTTTCCATTTAATTTTGTGTCTTGGCGAAAAAAAGGTTTAATATTTTATTCTTTCCCTTTAAGGATGCAATGTCAGAGTGCAGTGCCATGATTAATGCATGCATTTCTTTTAGTCTAATTAAAACTGTTAAGAGAGGGAAATATGTCCAGTGATTAAGCATCAGGGATTATGAGTTAGGAACTGGGAATTCAATGGCTCTCCTTGCATGGAGTCCTTAGGTAAACAGAAGCAGGCTGCAATAGCACTTACATGAATGATGAAGCAGTAAAGACATATTTGAAAGGTAGATATGGAAACAGAAATAGATCAATTTGGTTCAAGCAGAGTTACCTATTGTAATTATATTTCCATATAACATCATAAAAATGTTCATGACTCAGTAATATAAAACAGCATGGCATTATTTGCAAAAATTTTATTTGCTCTCTCTATAAAAATCTACATCTTTTCTAAGAGACTTTTTTCCCAAGGAATACATAAACTAAAGAGACAGGCATATTTTTGACAGTGATAGTTGCTATGCATAGAGTGAACTTTTTCACCTTCTTCCCTTAATTCCTGCAGAATAAGAAAAGATTTACTTCTGTTATCAGTCTGAAGCAGTTGCTGCCAAGAAGAGCTAATTTCATAAGTGCTTCTGTTGAGAACATTTTCTGCTCTCACCTAAGGAAAAAAAAGAAAAAAATCTACGCATTTTAGTACATAATGTGTTTTGTTTTTTTTTACTTGTTCTTCTGATTATCCTCACAGAGATTAAGAGTATAAGGTCAGTAGGGATCATTAGATCATCTCATCTGACCCCTACATTTACTAGTCAGCTTTGGATGCCTCCCAGCAGCGGTACTGACTAAAGTACATCTTCAGGCCATGCCTCATTTACAGTCACCTCTTTGGGCCTCATCATAGTACACAGTTCCTGGAGAAACAATTTTCAAGGCAGTGTTCAAGGCCAGGTTGGATGGACCCTTGGGCGACATGGTTTAGTGTGAGGTGTCCCCGCCCATGTCAAGGGGGTTGGAACTGGATGATCTTGAGGTCCTTTCCAACCCTAGCTATTCTGTGATTCTTTAGCTCTCAAGATTTTTCAGTAATTCAATTTTACAGCATTCTTTTTAAATGTGGACACTCTATCTAACCATTGTACCATAATCTTTGCATAGAAACAAAGAAGCTCTGCAAAAGGATTCATCTCCATAGCCACTCCACAGACATCTACAGCTGAGATTCATCTCCATAGCCACTCCACAGACATCTACAGCTGGGACAGTCAGAATCCCTTTAAAGACAACTGAGAGAAACTGGCACTTTCAGGACATGACTCATTTAGCTTATTTTAAAGGCTTATGTTAGGACAAGATGAATCATATCTCATTAATGTAAAAAGAGGTGCAGAACTTACTCAGATGTTGGATATTTTCTACTCATTACTGCCCTGTTTATGCATTCCAATTGTATTACTTTTTTTTTTCCCACTTGTACTAATGAGGGCTCTTGTTAAGTAGCTTAATTAGTGTTCCTCCTAAATTCTTACTGAATCACTAATTTCCAATAATTATTTCCATCTCTGTAGTTATACTTATGTTCCTTGCACCAAAATGCATTCAATGGTGAGTCCTCTTTGATTGCTATTTCTTGTACTACAATAGAAGCTGGAAAGCTTAAACCCCTTTTTGACTAGGTCAGCTCTAAGCAGGGAGAGTGATAACCTCTGTCCTGAGTGGTTAACAACTTATATATATTAGGAAAGGAGAGCAAAACAGAAATTAAGACTAATTTTAGGGGGGAAAAAAAGCTACAGAAAAGTTATACTAATAGTGATCTGCTATTTTTATCTCGTGAAGTACTTAATTGCTCACAAATGGTGTGAGACACCTTTTTAAACTTTGTTTAGTATCATTAAAAAAAAAAAATCATAGAATGATCTGAAGTACACAGCAGCTGAATTTTAGAAGTTTTAGAAAAAGAAATTATTAGAAATTTTCCTGGTTTTTAGATTTTCAACAGACATATGCTTGCAACATTCTTCTATAACACAAATCAATCGTATTTTTGAAAAGATTTTGGCACATACATTCCAGTACAAGATGGCACAAAAAGTTACATAGCTTGTCCCTTTAACACCATCTGTTGTGCTTCAGTATAATTATAAAGAATGTTAAAATTAGAAAAATAAAATTAATCAAAATTGTTAGATATTTAACAAAAATGTATTTTAGAGTATTCAACAGAGAAGTGGCAAACCTCCCCACCTCATTTGTGGGGATCCCATACTAGTATCTATTAAAGCAATTAATCCTTAAAGACCAGTAAGGGTTTTGAGTGGGTAAAAACATTGTTTGAAGGACAGAAATGATCTATTTTAGGTTAGTCATTTTCTAAAATGAAGAAAGGTCACTATTGAGATCAATGCTATTCAACATATTTATAAATAATCATAGAATCATAGAATAGCTAGGGTTGGAAAGGACCTTATGATCATGCAGTTCCAACCCCCAAGCCATGGTCAGGGAAAATAATCTACAAGAATGAAATTAAAATATTAGTTAATTGGTTTAGTTTATGCAAGCAGTGTGAAAAAGAGGGCTGCCTGTAAAAACTGCAAGCAAATTGGGTGTTCGGACTTGACCAGTTGGAATTCACTGTAACTGAACATAAAACTTGGGGGAAAATTTCATTGACCTCATGACCTGAACAGGGCTTTGAACCTGCAAGAGACAGTTTTAGGAAAATGTCATAATGGTCCTATATGGACAACAATAAAGCAAGTAGCAAGCTATTGAGACAGGAATACAGAACTAAATAGGAAAGGTTATTATACTTCCATATATCCATAGTGCCTGCATTGGAGGACTGACTAAATTAAAAAAGGACTTCAAGCTGGAAAGGGGGAAATCTGTCATGTATCTGAGAAAATGTAAGTGGCATTAGGAAGTTTACAAAGGTCAGATGCTCACCCCCTTTTCCATTAAAAGAAATAGGAGCTGAACATCATGAATAGGTTTTTTAAAACAAAGAGAAAGATGGTTCATCTCCAACTGCACAATGGAGCTGTAAAACTCCCCAGTGAAGAACTGTGCATGCTAAAAGCCTGCATGCTTTCAAGAGTAGTCTGGACAAGCTAATGGAAGAAAAATAAGTCAAGGTCCTTGCAATTACTGTCTTATCAAGAAATTATTGAGCCACCCATTACCAGAAAGAGGGAAAATAGGCAGAAAAATATCACTATAAGTTCTGCCTGTTTTTATATTTCCTCCTAAGCCTGCATGTACAGCCCCAGTCAGGTGCTGTGTTTGATGGAACTTGTTCTGACCCTGCAGTTTAAAACCTCAAAATTCTATTAAAAGTATTCTTAAAACTTATGATTGTATTATTGCACTTTCAAAAGGTAATTTGAAATAAATTATGAAAGAATAAGTAGAAACAGCATCATAGGTATTTTTATAGCTAAAAGAATATAGTTCTATTGTCTCATTGAAAGTGAGGTGGGTTTTGGTGTCGTTAAGGCAAAAACTACACTGTAATCTACAGACTGTAGTTCCATAAAGTCCATAATATAAATAAATTACAGTAGTTAAAATAGTGTACAACAGAAGTAAAAATAATATGAAAATCAAACATATAGTAGAAAGTTCTTCAGAAATATTTGGTGTAGAATGTAAATGACTACTGGATCTGTTAATATTCAAACTGAAAAGCAAGCAAAGCCAATGTCTATATATACAATGAGAATCAACAATGAGCTTTAATTACGATTATATATATAGTTGAAATCCCCTGCACCAGATAAACTATTTGAATATGTTTCTTATAACTTCAAATGATTTAAATAATGAAGATAGTGACAATGACATATGGAAAAAAAAAACAACATTGTAATGATTGATGCTAAGATTCTGTGCTGCTTCTGTATGCATAATATGGTAGCAAAAAGGCCCATACTATATGATGAGGGTGGGTGGGTCAGCCTATAGAAATGTATTAGCACAGTAGGACATAAATGCAGATTCAAAAGAAAAACAGTCTGAGCATTCTTATCATGTGTGAGTCTCTAGTGTGTGTCAAGATTATTATCTTGTAGTCAGAACACCTCACAGAGATAATTTGACACCTCTGCATTCTGAGACTGCTACCCAAAGACTCTTTGGCATGTCATAAAGAATAAGTGTTTGCTTTCTGTTCCAAGTATTATGAAAGGAAACCAATACTCATTCCTATCTCTACTGGAAGCTCTTCATACCTGCTACTTTGTCTTCTAATGGATCATTTTCAGACTTATTTATTTGTGGTTACTCTAAATATTCTAGATGTAATTAAACAAATTAATGTCTTTGTTCAGGGATTTAATTTCTAATCCTTATTGAAATATGCACAAATAAATATATTGTTATGATTATAATTATATAGCTGATATAGGCAAAGTCGATAACCATCTCCTGCTGACATTCAATGAAAACTGGGCACTTCACTCTTGTTTATGTCATCTCACCAAGTCTAGAGTAAGTCTAGTAACAAGGAAAAGCTTTCTAATGACACAGACAGTGAAACTTTGTAAAAGACTGCAGGACAGCTGGAGTAGACTGCTGACCTTTATTGTTGGGAGTTGCTCAAACATCTGTCTCCATGACCTAAGATGATCCTGTATTGAGACAGAAGGATAGATTAAATGAACTTTTACTGTCTCTTTCAACCCTATAAATCTGTCATTTTATTCACTGAATTACTCAAACTCAAGCTTTTAAGGTTCATGGGCTGGGGAAGAAACTCGAAGAAAATAAATATAACACATTGCGGAGTTGATACACAAGAATGATTTTACAACATAAAGTATAGAAGAAAAGAATACTGACAGTGGGATTGTTGAGATAGTCCATTGAGCACATTAATTTTAGTGGGATTAGATTTTAATAAAATGGGAGAGCACTATCCTAGCTAGCTGCTACATCATTTTATACCAGTGACAACTATGGGGTGATACCTTCACAGCTCTTCCAAATGAATGAATGAAAGACTGAATGATTTAAACCTGCATGAAGTGCTAGCAAGTCTTTTAACTGAAGGTGAAGAAGTTGAGAGAAATACTTAAACCAACTATACTGCAGAAACAAGTATCTGGATATATGTTTTATTTTGTCTTTGTTAAAAATCAGGACTCCAGGGTATGAAAATGATGTCATTATCTTGAATGTAATGATTCTTGGTTTCAACCTAGAAAATGCCAGATGATTAATAATTCCTGTTATATTTTCTTTGATGAAAGCTGTGAAAATCAGAAATCTTTGTCTCACACCTTTTTTCACTAAAGGAGATGTATGGCTACCAAAGCATCTTCACTGCTACCTTCCATATCTGAAATAGTTAAGAACAGCCACATATATGCAAGTGCTAAGTCAATCATGTTTATCTGACATTAATACTTGAATGAATATGGACAATGGGAATGGGAATAATGCCTGAATGATTCATGGTGAATGTCCTTTTCCCTTTGAATTTTACGGAGAATGAGTAGAACACTTATCAAAGAGACATTCAACAAATGTACATCAAGAAAGCCAAAAAATACAACAAGAGTAAACTATCAGTAGGAAAGTAAATCTGTGTGATTCATGGTATTAAATATCTTAGTACAAAACACTTTATGACAGTGCTTGACTGGCACTCACTTCAAAAGCACTTTCAACAATGCTGGAGAATATTTACTGAGGTAAAAATATATTTTTTTTTTTTTTGCAGCTTCTTAGATATGATTTCATATGTTTCATGAACACATGAAAATTGGTATTATATCTATTTAGGGGTAATCATGGATTCCACTAATAGTGAATTAGTGTTGAACACTCCTTAAAAAGACACACACTCATCACAAGCAGGCAAGAAAGAAAGAGAAGACAGGAGAGAGGAAGAGATGGAGAGGGAGGGAAGGAGGGAGTGAGGGAGAAGGAGAGAGAGGAGAGAAAAAGAGACACAAGGAAAGAAAGAAAACATAACAAGAAAGAAAGTAAAAACTTAAAATCAGAGATAATTGTAACTACTAGTTTCTGAAAAAAATAAAGTTACTTTAAGGCATCTCTATTTGAGGATCACACAGCTAATTTGGAACAAAACATGATTTCATTTACACAGATGAGTTCTGACTCTTTTGTAATCCCTCACTCAAGCCTCTCTATTCCTTGGTTTCTAATTTGATGCAATAGCATTAACCTAGGTAAAGTCATGTAAAGCACCTGTAACAACTGAAAAAAAAAAAACATTTCAGAAGCCATATGAGACTCCAGGAATGAATTGCTGTAACAAGTCTAATTAACACATCATGATTAAAGGTATTGGCTTTTCCACTTATTCTGAGTAGGGTTATTTAATAGAGTAGCTAATGCATTTGTGAAGAAATGCTTCAGAAACACAAGCCATTTTGTATTACTATGTCCAGCAAGAGCAGAATTAGAGTCCTGAACATGGGAAGTCTATCAGCCTGCAGTCATCTCCAAAAGAGTCAAAACCAGTATAAATCACCACTGAAACTTTTAACAAAGCCAAGGACGAGATGCTCTGATGACTCTTACAGCTTGGAACTGAGAAATTCTTGGCTCAAAATGCTGACTTTCCACCAAGGTACTGTACAGTGGCTTTACTTTTTGGCATGTTATAATCACCTCAGAAAAAGCACAAGGTGACCATAGAGAAAAGGTTGAGGTAAAACAAGGGCAGAAAAAAACACTTATGACTGAGAAAAATGATCTGCAGAGTTCAAGCTGTAGTGAACATTTTATTCTTAAGAGAAGGGTCTTAACTGTATGCTAGAAAAAAAAACCTTTCTTCTATCAACATTACAGACTGTACTTTGTGACAGACCTCAGTTTTATGCTTTGCAGCTGTTGGAGTAAATTAAGTATGAACAGACACAGTCCCCAGGATTTGGATTAAACTGATGTTGGTTTTCAGCATTATAATTTTTTAAGTTTTGGTTCTTTGATATCACAACATCAATGGCTATCAGAAGTGTTAATGTGTTTAGTTTAACAACAACCACATAAGTGATACCTGATCCCTGCAGTGCAGAAGGGCTCAAGCACCAAAGTCCCAACTGGAATTGAGAGAGAAAGCTACTATTGTTTAGAATAAGCGAATGGAAATGATATATAATACGGAAATGATATCTAATAATACCATATAAGTGGTATTATTAGAAAGAGTTTGAAATTTGAAAATTATACTATTCACAGAAATAAAGACAAAAATGTATAAGATTGCATAATTGTGGCCTGGATGACCTAAATATCCTTAAATAAAATCCTAACATCAGTTTGATTAACAAATACTCCTCTACCTGACATTACTACAGTAATGGAATACTAGAAAGTTTTATTTGAAGTTCAGATAAAAGAAATCATCTGGGGTTTTTCTGTATTTTTAAGTAAAGCAGGATTACACTGGGAAAAAAAAAAAAAAAAAAAAAACCAAAAAAAAAAAAAAAACCCCNAACATTAATACAATAAACTATATTTCAAGCTTTCATAAAAGCGAACTCCTGTACAGATATATGTACAGGTATATATACAGATGGATTATTAATTACAAAAAAAAAAAAAAACCAAAAAACCAAAACAAAACAAAAAACCCCAACCTGGTATTATTTTATTACTTTTAAAAGACATATCTGATGTATCTTATATTAAATATTCACAACAATACAAATATAACTCTCAGTTGTATTGCTCTCATATTTTTATTTTGGGAATCACATAAAGTATGTATGTGTTTCATGAATATTGTTTTGATTTTATGTAAATAGGACAGAAAGCCATGATATGAATTCTAGTTAAATAGTTTATGTTTTGGACATATTTCAAAGGGTTCGTCTATAAACATTTCAGAAATAAGTATGGCCTTACAGTTATGAGTACTGTCTGTTAACACTTCCATCACAACTTGCAGGAAAGAAATGGACTTCAGTAAGGCCTTTGACATGCTTCCACACATCATCTCTCTCTAAATAGGACAGATGGATTGGATGCTGGACTGCTTGGTGGATGAGGAATTGGCTGGGCAGTCTTTTCCACAGGATCAGAGAATCATAAAATCATAGAATAGTTAGGGTTGGAAAGGACCTTAAGATCATCTAGTTCCAACACCCCTGCCATAAGCAGGGACACCTCACACTAATCCATACCACCCAAGGCTTCGTCCAACCTGGCCTTGAAAACTGCCAGGGAGGGAGCACTCACAACATCCCTGGGAAACCCATTCCAGCGTCTCACCACCCTAACAGGAAAGAATTTCTTCCTTATGTCCAATCTAAACCTCTCCTGTTTAAGTTTGAACCCATTACCCCTTGTCCTGTCACTACAGTTCCTAATGAAGAGTCCCTCCACAGCAGCCCTATAGGCCCCCCTTCAGATACTGGAAGGCTGCTAGGAGGTCTCCATGCAGCCTCCTCTTCCCCAGGCTGAACAGTCCCAACTTTCCCAGCCTGTCTTCATATGGCAGATGCTNGCCCCCCTTCAGATACTGGAAGGCTGCTAGGAGGTCTCCATGCAGCCTCCTCTTCCCCAGGCTGAACAGTCCCAACTTTCCCAGCATGTCTTCATATGGCAGATGCTTCAGTCCCCTGATCATCCTCGTGGCCCTCCTCTGGGCTTGTTCCAACAGCTCCATGTCCTTTTGATGTTGAGGACACCAGAACTGCACTCAAGACTACAGGTGAGGTCTCACGAGAGCAGAGGGGCAGGATTGCGTCCTTTGACCTGCTGGTCACACTCCTTTTGCTGCAGCCAAGGATACGGTTGGCTTTCTGGGCTGCAAGCGTACA
>NDXB01017058.1:0-34700 GCA_002631895.1 Agapornis roseicollis
CAGAAGCAAAGAATGGTTAGGGTTGGAAAGGACCTGAAGATCATCTAGTTCCAACCCCCCTGCCATGCACAGGGACATCTCACACAACACACTACTTGTTTTGCTTTGGTTTTGGTTTTTGGTTTTTCGCTTCTTGGTGGGGTTTTTGGAGGCAGGGAGGTTAGCTTATCATATAGTGCAGCACTATGAAATTTATATAGAAATGGGGAATGTAATCAGGCTTTTTCTGTACCAAAGAGGAAGCTAATCTCATGGATACAAGAATGAGAAAGAAGACAATTCACATGTTAAGTTACAGTCTACTACTGAGGGCAGCGTTTGCTCTCATTGCTGTATTTCTTGTGCTAGGTTTTGAGACACATACATTTAAGCTAAGTGTGTTATGGTTCTGTTAGTAGCCATGGTTCACATTTCAAAAATACTGTGTCACATGTGCCATTAGCAAGCTACTTCTCGGCTGTGACCAGTTCTGTACTTCTGGATATTTGTCTTTATGAGATTACGCTTCTCATGGTTTTGAGCAACACTGCTCAAATAAAAAAAAAAATAAATTCTTGGTGAAATGCACTGTTTACACCCAAAAGTGTTCGGTCTTTTGGTTTTGGGTTGAGTTTTGGTTGGGTTTGGTTTTTTTTTTTGTGGTTAGTAGGGGTTTTTTACCCTTAATCCTGGAACTATCTCTTTCTTCAGACATGTCCTCTACTGTTATTTGTTGTCATGAGGAAACTTATTTCCTACTTGAAAACAGTGGAATCTGAGATCAATCTTTAATATGCACAGTAGCCTTTAATACATTTTCTAAAACAGCATTGTGTCCTTGCTGGTCAGTCTAGCTCTTAAAAAATTACTTTGCTGTGTCTCTGCCTTTTTCATTGGTCATTATTTTGACAAACATTTTGCATTACTTTTGTGTCTCCAGTTTTATATTTATGGGTCACCTCTGTATTTGAGGGTGGGTAAGGTAAGAAACAGCTCCTTTTAGAAAGAAAGCTGTGGGTTTGCTTCTGAAGGTAATTTATGATTTCTTGAAACATTAAGTCTTTAGTGTATTTAATTCTGAACACCAGCTGGCTTCTATTCCTATACCTGTATTTTCTTTCCAAGCTACTTAAGTTAGTTTCTTACGGGCTTTTTATTGGCTACTGATGTATATGTGTATATCTGCATTTTATAATGCTTTGGTTAACAATAACATGAAAAGTATTTGCCCCTGGGTGAACACTTTTCTGCCTAAATAAGCAGTCAGCAAAACAAAATTGTTTTGAGTCTTTTTCTCACTAGTGTGACTTAGTTTTTATTTTAGTGGCATCTGCAGCTTTGTAAGTAGGCTTGGGTACTCTCTTCCCTCCTGGACTTGTTGTGATGCTTAACCATTTACTCTTTCAGCCAGGAAGCATAGTTCTACTGAGATAAAATCTCAAGGAGGAAATAGTTTCAGGGAGAATTAATGTACATTTTAAGTGTGTTTGCATATTTATTCTGAGAAAGATAAAGTATCAGGAATGGAAAAAAAAAAGTCAAATTCCATAGTTTTAGTAGCAGTCTGTTCAGCTTTATGTCTGTCATTTTTTCTTGAACAGTACACAGATTGGTTCGTTTGGTTTTTTTCGTCCTAAAAAAACTTTTTCCCTTGGAAACTCCCAAAATGTTTTCAGAGTGTTTTTCTTGAATATCCAGGAGTCACAGAGCCTAATAACACTTGCTATGTAACAGTTTTCTTCTATGCCCCTATCTCCATTGTTATAAACATGGTGGATGTACAGTCTCTCCAGCTGCCTGTATACTCCTAAATAGAAGCGAGAGTGATGCAATTTCTTTATCAATGTCTGCTCAAATGTGGCAAGTGGACTCCCAGAAATCCCAAAGCTAATACTATGATGCCTTTGACTTGATCTCTGACGACCAATCCCCTTTTCAAGGGTGAGAGTACCTGTTGAGTGTTGGGGAATTAAAGCATTCAGCTGGAGAAAAGTCTACCAGATGACTGTTGTTGTTCGCACTGATGTGAATGCCAACAGTCCAATTTAGCTTTTTATTTGGTAAAGAGTAGGAGAAACACCTAAGTGGGAAGATGAATTAATGGCTTTATGAAATAGTACAAACATGAAAAACACTTGTTTTTATCAAAAGGTAGTATCAGCAAATTTTCCTGGTGGTTGACTCTTCTTTGCAGATAATCAAGGATACCTTGCATGACAGACATTTATAGATGGTAATTTGGACCTATTGGCAATAAATATACCAGCATTCAGTTGCTTCTAACTTCCCCTTTGCACCTAGAGTATATTTGCCCATATAAAAAATGTATTGCCAAGGTTCATATTGAGTCCTTTAATAACTGGTGTGAGGTGTTCCAGCCCATGGCAGGGGGGTTGGAACTTGATGATCTTAAGGTCCTTTCCAACCCTAACTATTCTATGATTCTATAATTCTGTAATGGTGAAGTGTTTGTGCTGTTCATAATGGTGGTTACATATCTTCTGCCTCAAGTGTCTTCTGACTGCCTTGGCCTATTTCAGGTTTTGTTTGTATTCTGGTTTTGTAAGGAACTTGGTTTTGTTTTCTTCTTTCATTGTTCTACTACTCAACAGAAAGCTGTTCCTCAAATTTTTCTTTAGTTCATTGTGCAAGGCACTAACTAATCAAGACCAGAGTTAATGCTTCTAATCTATTTTGCACGTGCCTTTGATACTTCTGTTTTTGTGACTTGAGTGAGAAGTTGGGTTTATTTGTCATTTTTGAGATGAGCTGGTTAAAATTTTTATGTCTGTTTCCTGTGAGTGAATAAACAATTCACTAGTTAGGCATGTTGTAAATTCATCATATTCTGGCAAATATTTTCAGGAATTGCTGAAAGCTTCAGAACTTCTTCAGTGTCCACCTTAACTTTTCCAAGGTTTTTTTTCATACTTTTACCATTAGGCAGACAGCAACTAAGAAATGGGGAGTATAAGGAAACCTCTTGCTTCCAGCGCTTTGTTTCTTCAGATTAAATTAGGTGAAGGAAGCGTTTTTTGGATTTTCTTTACTCTGCAAGAGTATGAATGTATTTTCTAATGTTTAGAACTTTTTCTGATAGAAGATAAGGCATTAATTAGCAGAGTGGATAAAACAAGAAATATATGACTTAAGAAGTAACTGATGTTAAATGTTAATTTACGAGTCTCTAATGAAAGTTGTGGGATTTTAAGGTTGTAATACAAATAGCAATTATTTTAATGAATGTAAACTCATTGAAACAAATGGGCTGTGTTTCTTAATAGTTGAGGCAGAAATTAAGGAGTATGTTTATAATCTAAATATTATTTATGTGAGATTTTAATAGTTTATTAGACAGTCACTTAGATCGTATTTAAGGATTGTAAACATATTTTGTGCAGACTTGGTTTCCAAGTCTCCCTGAGACATGTTTGTCTGCTGTGAATGTAAATGGAGCATTTGGAGCAGCCAGAGCACTCTCTACTACAGCCTTAGTCTCAGGTTCTGGATTCATTGATTGTCTCTCTAGCCCTTCCTCACAAGCCTTTGTGATTATACCCACTTTGAAGTTGAAAGCTGGGTGTATCTGACCTTTTTGACCTCACACAATTGGGATTCCATGACTGATTAACAGTGTGCTGGGGATGGGGAGGTAGTTATACCTGTAAAATTAACTAAAGAAAGAGAAAAAGAGAAAAATAAAAAATCTACACCCACTTCTCTCGCTCTGCACCTTGTGGGAATGGTTTGGGTTTGTTTTTTTTTTCTAATTTTGAAAATTTTTAAAATCAGATTCCGGGTGTGTTACCCTTTGATCAATTACATGTTAGGGATCTTACTGGATTATCACACACACTAATATGCTTCCACAGACACAGCTACCTCCTGCCATTCACAGCAACTCTCATTCCAGTATACACTAACTCCTCCATATATATGCCATTTATTTATTACTGCTGTGAAAGTTATGACTTAAAACACAGTGCTGTGTAACAGTGCTATTCAGAAAACGTAATAGAAATTAATTTCATTACATGGGGAGGGGGTGTACTATGTCAGAGCTACTTCTACCAAAGGCCTATAGTGTTTTCTTTCCTCTGCTCCCCATTGCATCCCTTTCTTAATCATAGAATAGTTAGGGCTGGAAAGGACTTTAAGATCATCTAGTTCCAACCACCCTGCCATGGGCAGGAACACCTCACAGTAAACCATGCCACCCAAGGCTTCATCCAACCTGGCCTTGAACACCGACAGGGATGGAGCATTCACAACCTCCCTGGGCAACCCAGTGCCTCACCACCCTAACAGGAAAGAATTTCTTCCTTAGATCCAATCTAAACTTCCCCCATTTAAGTTTTAACCCGTTACCCCTTGTCCTGTCACTACAGTCCCTAATGAAGAGCCCCTCCCCAGCATCCCTATAGGCCCCCTTCAGATACTGGAAGGCTGCTATGAGGTCTCCGCAGTCTTCTCTTCCCCAGGCNTACAGTCCCTAGAGCCCCTCCCCAGCATCCCTATAGGCCCCCTTCAGATACTGGAAGGCTGCTATGAGGTCTCCGCAGTCTTCTCTTCCCCAGGCTGAACAGCCCCAACTTTCTCAGCCTGTCTTCATACGAGAGGTGCTCCAGCCCCTTGATCATCCTCTTGCCCCTCCTATGGATTTGCTCCAACAGTTCCATGTCCATTTTATGTTGAGGACACCAGAACTGCACACAGCATAAATGCACCTTAGGCCAGGCTAAGTGGTGTGTGTTTTCTCAGTTGAGTCAGGATGCGGTGTCATTATGATCTAATTTTATTAGAAAATTCAGTGAGAGGATGAAAAAGACTTTCCTGAATGCAGCTCTGTTGCCTGGTGCATTATTGCAGTTATTAGCCTAGTACAGATTGTCCAGTGGTTTGTGTGATTGTGTCAAAATCATCTTAATTTACTAGTAAAATTGTTGCAGCTGTAGATATTTTTTTTCTCTCATCTGTCATTTTTACTAGTGAAAAATCTGATTTTCAATTATGTGTGATGACGTAATGTCGTAGTTTAAACCCAGCCAGGCAGCACATTCACTCACTCAACCCCCCCCTTTCTTGCCCTCCCCTCTTTCCTCCCCGCTCCCGGAGGAGTGGGGGGAAAGAAGAGCCAAAGAAATGTGACTCCCACAGGTTCAGATAACAACAATCCAGTCCCTAAGGTATAACACAAATCACTATTGCTATCACCAATAATAATAACGACAAGGAAAACAAGGGAAGAGGGTGCGATACCACCTGCCGAAAACGAGCCCGACCAGGAAGTTCCCTCTCCTTCCAAGTAACTCCCAGTTACATCCTGGGCATGACGTGCTATGGTATGGAATACCTCTTTGGTCAGTTTGGGTTCTGTCCCTCCTTCCTCCTGCCCTCCCCCCTCCTCCCCAGCAGAGCATGAGGCTCACAAAGTCCTTGATCAGGGCAAACATCGCTCAGCAACAACCAAAAACATCGGCCTTATCAGCCTTGTTCCCGGGTTAAGTCAAAACACAGCTACTAAAGAGAAGAAAAACTGACTGCAACTGCTGAACCCAGGACACGTAACTAGAACAAAGAGCGCGTACTGATTGCAAAGTTGAACTTGCAGCAAAAGTTAGCCACAGAGCCAAACTGAGAAGGTTGCAGAGCAATGCTGCATTGTAAATGCCTGTTCNACTAGAACAAAGAGCGCGTACTGATTGCAGAGTTGAACTTGCAGCAAAAGTTAGCCACAGAGCCAAACTGAGAAGGTTGCAGAGCAATGCTGCATTGTAAATGCCTGTTCAGAGGACAGAAATCATGGATAAATAACAACTACAGTTGAATCCTAAAAAAAGTTGGATTGCTTAAACCCAAGGTCTCTGCCTGACACCAAGTAACGTATGCGATCACATTGCAAGAGAAAGGAAATTCCTCTTCCAGTTGCAGTTTGCATCAAGATATGATATAAAATTCCCATTGATTTTGGTTTTAAAGAGGGCAAGGAAATCTGACAGTTTAAGATTCTGTAGTGGGTTGGGTTTTGGTTTTTTTATTCAAGGCAAAGTAATACAATTTCTTAAGGAGAGAGCATCTATCAAGAGTCAGAAAAGAGGCACTGATGGAAAGTAGGAAGGCTTACAAGATCATTCTTGCTGCTACTTTTACTTCAAGTTTTATTTCATGTTGAAGCATCTTGTGTGTATTTTCAGGCATGACTGGATTATGGCTCAGCTTTTTATTTTAAAATGGTTCCCTGCAGTGGTGAATAGTGTTTACCTGTTTTATTTCATCAGAGACATTAATGAGACTTCCCAGCATGTCTGCCTAGCTGCATGCAAGGAGTAACTTGTCTTTCTGCTCTGCTGACTCAGCTTACTCACTCAATTATGTTATTCCAGGGAGAGAGAGAGAGGTTTCCTTAATAATGGGCTACTTTGGCAAGCACACTTCACTTACATTTCAATGGGCTGCCTACAGTGGTGTATGAAGACATTTGGAGAATGCTTATGGATTACAATTGGCTAGAAGTTGCTGTTTGCACACTCGTTTTTAAGGTGTGGGTTCTGGAGCTGGAACCTTTGTGGGGAATCAGGGTGGTGGAGAAGAGGTGAAGTACAGCTTGCAAACTGAAATGGAACAAACTTTAGAAATAGGAAGTAGAGGGAGGCAAGGAGCGTAGCAATATGACGGCAAGGAAGGACTGAATCTGAACTGTGAGTTTGCTAGAGAGGTTGAGCTGAGAACAGTGGCTTTATAGTGTTTAGAAAATTTTCAAGAACAGTTCCTAAAATCTGCTCTTTTGTTTGTTTCTCTTTTATAAGTAATTCTGATTCAACATCAAAAACATTGAAACCTTTTTGTATACTATTTGCTAATAATGGTCATCAAAAAATGGTTGGGGTGGAGGGAAAGGAATTAGGGAGTGTATCAAAACCCGTATTCCTTTTTATTTATTTATGATCATTAGAATACCTGCCTGTTTAGGTTTCCTTCTGTCAATAACAGTGGATTTAAGCATTAATTTTTCTGCGTTGGTGGAGGACTTAAGTATTTACTGGGCCATCAGAATTCAATGTAGTCATTCTATTTGCTTAAAAACAAAGACACCCGACCAAAGATAAACATGCAAAGGACAATGGTCTTAGGGAACTGAGTACTGACTTCATCTACTTAATTATGAAGGATATAGGCAGTATCATTTGCATGGAAAATACTAAGTGCAAACATGCTGGTAATGATTGGTTTCAGTTCTAAAATACTTTTGGATGATGCAGCTAAAATCTATTGTTCTTATTTAATTGGCTTTGTTCTTAGATGCTTCCTGAAAACTGACTTTGTCTGCCTTGAAAATTCTTTTTTGAATAAGAACATGATAGCAGTGGTTTTGCTTATAAATTTGTCCTGAAGTGCCCTGTTCTTTCTTATTCTCTTTCTCCTTTTCTACTGCTTGTTTTCTTCTGACAGTTATGTTTTAGTTGGTATTAAATAGTGCTGCTATATATAATTTTTTTTTTATCTCAAAGCTTATAGAATTATAGAATCATAGAATAGTTAGGGTTGGAAAGGACCTTAAGATCATCTAGTTCCAACCCCCCTGCCATAAGCAGGGACACCTTACACTAAACCATATCACCCAAGGCTTCATCCAACCTGGCCTTAAACACTGCCAGGGATGGAGCATTCTCAACTTCCTTGGGCAACCCATTCCAGTGCCTCACCACCCTAACAGGAAAGAATTTCTTCCTTATATCCAATCTAAACCTCCTCTGTTTAAGTTTGTGATGGCACCATGGGATTGAGTATTATTTAGGTGAAACTCACTGTAAAAAATACATTAGCTTTCTTCCATAATGGTTATTTAAAGTGAAACCAAGCACAAAGAGAAATGTCTTTGCTACAAACTAGTGTGATTTGATTTGGAGTTGCATCTGTTTGGTTGCTGTGTAAATCTGCCTTTATCTCTTTCTCTGTTTACTCACGTCTCCAAAACCCACTATCTTCTAAGATGATTTTAAAATGTTTTCGTCATCTTATTTCTAGACATACATGGCTACATTGGTTTCAAAAACAAAACATGATATTCCAGCTATCTGGAATGCCATCTTCCATGAAGCATTTTTTTTTTATGAAGGACTTTGATACTTTGACTAGGTGGTTTTACTTGGACACCAGATTTTGATTATACTGAGCTTCATGCTTAAGTTCCTTCTGTATTAAATTTACTGCAAGAAGTTTCACCAACTTCAAAGACAAAAGGGGGAAAACCCTGCTTCTACTCAGATAAAGCTATCCTTTGCATGGATAAAAAGTTCCTTTATAGCCTCTCTGTTTTATCAGATGGGACTGTTAAATTCAGGTTCAGCAGAACTAAAGATACTTCCTTATTTTCTAAATAAATAAATAAATAATGTATATCTTTATTTAATAGCCAGAATGAAATGCTTATAAGAGATTACAGGCTAACAGAAAAAGAGATAGTAGCTATGATTGTGCCAGCCTCATGTTTTGGAGTGCTTTAATCTTTCTGAAGCTTGACTTATAATTGGAGAATTCTTAGGCAGCTTTAATTCCTAATATTAAAAAAAAAAAAAATCATAATAAATTCCTAATGCCTGTTACTTCTTATTAAGAGCAGTAAATGCATATGGCTTAGCAATTCTCAGGCCTATTTGAAAATCAGTGGGGTGAGAACAGTTAGTACTTTGAAAGTAAAGAATTTAGGGTGTTGTCAGAGAAACTTCTGGGAGGCAAGCAGAACTCACACTTCAGCTGAAGTACTGTTTTTCCAATTATCAGCCTGCTGATCAGGCAATCTTCCCTAAGGAACAACTTACAGCTGACTAGTGTAAAGCAAGATTCATGCTTGAAGTTAAGATATGATAAAATCACAACTGTGTAGCTGGACTTTTAACTACCTTCTGGAACTGTGCTTAAAGTAGACCTTTTGCCTTTTTTAAGAAGGAGTGAGGGGTGATTTCTTAGAAATTATGTACCATATCTGCCTTGGAAAAGAGTAAATAGATCAGAGGAGAAGGATGAACAAAAGGAAGAAACAAGCATCTTATATGTGATGTGCTGCTTGAACTTCAGCTTTTCCCAGTGGTTATGCTGGCTATTTTTACTTTTTCTTTAAGTTGTCTTGTTTGTATCCCAAATAGACTAATAAGTATTACTAGTGTGGACATTTTGGTTTGTGGAATAATCCTTACACCCTCCCTTCATTTTTTTAAAACAAAAAATTGCAGATTCAAGAAGGTGTAAGCAGTTGTCCTGAGATGTAACTGCTTGCAGCTTAATTTAGCTGGAATCAAACTCTCAGTTGGATATTACTGCCTGTTCACCATTTGTTGGATATTTGTAAATAATAACTAAAAGACTGTCAGTACCTAAATTTTTTCTAAGAGTCTTAAACTACTTGGTCTGAAGTGGGCCCTCACCCTTCCTCACCTGCTGTTCCTTTTGGTTCTTCACAGCTGGAAAGTGGTGCCTGCAATGACATATTAAAGCCTACACAGGGAATTGAAACCAGCAGTCAGGACAAATATTAACCCTTCTGTCTAACATGTCAGCCTGCATTTTGTGCATCTCTTCTTAGTTGGCCAGGCTGAGGGAGAGAGTAGTCACAGATGTGGCAGACAACAGCTGGAACACTGTTGTGAAGGGTAGTAGGAAGGGTGTTAAAGGTTCAGGAAAATCCATGAGGTTTAGGTGCTATGGGGCCATGGCAGCCTCAAACACTGTCTGATGTTAAGGCCACTGCCAAACTACAGGTATCCATAGCAGAATGGTGGTATGGAGAGAAGTGTGAGGTGGACTGGGTAGAAGAATTGACAGTTTATTGTTAGCTGTATTTAGCATGTGCTGAGTGACAGTTCATTAGAAAATTCCTGTGAGGACATGCCTGACATGAAGTATGGTTATTATCAGATACAGCAGATAAAGTCAATTTTTAAAATATAATTAGGAAAGATGATCTTATAAATGCATGCATATATTTCACTGTGCATTTGAAGGAAATAAATTCATCCGATAAAACAGTTGCTAAAAAAAGAAAATTTCAGCATTTCTATTTCCCACAAGTCTGTTGAGGAGCTGCAGCTTTGTTCAAAGCCTACATAGAGATATTGTATCACTAAATATGCCATTGAAGCATATCAGGACATACTAAGTCAAAGCAAGGATGATTGTAAAATTCACTGTTGAATGTGTTTCTCCTTATTTGCCACCCAGTTAAAAAAAAAAATGTCCTGGTTATTGAAACCTGTTCACAAGACAGGTAATGTTTACCTGCGGAGCACATCTTGTGGCGTTATACATTCAGATGAGGAAAAAATGGGTTTTTATCAGCGTATAGGAAAAATTTGACTAGTTTGTTTTCTGCTGTAGGCTTCATGCTTGCCCCTTAAACTTCTATTCTTTCCTGAGGCATTCGTCCTGTCTGCTGAATTAGACAAGAATTACATAAATAAAAGTAGGAAGTGGTTGTGTAATTGGTCTCTGTCATAATGTAAATATTTCTCCAGAAGCCTTAATTCAGGTCATCTCTGCCAGCTTCACTGGCTTAGTCCACATTTATAGTGCCTGACTTTGCTACCAGGTTTATTCTTACCTGTAATCTGACCCTACGTTAAGGATTAAACTCTTTTCACAGTGGATTTAGTTCCTTCCCACCTCAGTGTTGCTCCACAAATGTTCTCCTGAGGAAGAAGTGTCACTTGAGGAAGGTGTAGTGACATCTGCCAGTTTTAGTCATCAGGCAAATTAAGCTGTCTCAGCTAAATGTATACTTATGTCGATACATTTTTTGGGTACTGCAAGCTTGTGTCTGCTCTGAATCCCCTAGATATGAACTGCTGAATTTGTTTGGCAAGTCTGAAGTTTGTGAGAAGAGATTGATTTGTTCTTCCTCCTCCTCCTCCCATTTGATGCAGTTCATTTGCATGGGCTGTTCTTGGGGAAATCCAGCTACTTGACTAGGGAGTTGGCTTTAGACATCAACTTCGCCATGTCCCTCCTCCTCCTCCCATTTGATGCAGTTCATTTGCATGGGCTCTTCTTGGGGAAATCCAGCTACTTGACTAGGGAGTTGGCTTTAGACATCAACTTCGCCATGTCCTCTGTCACACTGGTATTTTTATAGAAACAGGTCTCCCTTGAGTATTGGCTATTCTGTTGAAACAAATCATAGAATCATAGAATAGTTTGGGTTGGAAAGGACCTTAAGATCATCTAGTTCCAACCCCCCTGCCATAAGCAGGGACACCTCATACCAAACCATGTCACCCAAGGCTATGTCCAACCTGGCCTTGAAAACTGCCAAGGATGGAGCATTCACTATTTCCCTGGGCAACCCATTCCAGTGTCTCATCACCCTTACAGTAAAGAATTTCTTCCTTATATCCAATCTAAACCTCCCCTGTTGAAGTTTGAGCCTGTTACCCCTTGTCCTGTCACTGCAGTCCCTAATGAAGAGCCCCTCTCCAGCACCCTTATAGGCCCCCTTTCAGATACTGGAAGGCTGCTATGAGGTCTCTGCAGCCTTCTCTTCCCCAGGCTGATGAGACCCATCTTTCTCAGCCAGTCTTCATACAAGAAGTGCTCCAGTCCGCTGATCATCCTCGTGGCCCTCCTCTGGACTTGTTCCAACAGCTCCATGTCCTTTTTATGTTGAGGACACCAGAACTGCACACAATGCTCCAGGTGAGGTCTCACAGAAGCAGAGTAGAGGGGCAGGATCACCTCCCTCGACCTGCTGGTCACGCTGCTTTTGATGCAGCCCAGGACACGGTTGGCTTTCTGGGCTGCAAGCGCACACTGCAGTTGGCTCATGTTCATTTTCTCATCAACCACCACCCCCAAATCCTTCTCTACAGGAGAGCACATAATCNGGTTGGCTTTCTGGGCTGCAAGTGCACACTGCAGTTGGCTCATGTTCATTTTCTCATCAACCACCACCCCCAAATCCTTCTCTACAGGAGAGCACATAATCCAGAAAATCAAGCATTTTTTCTGATTATAAGGCATTATGAACTCTGTTATTCTGAATTTGGGAGGTAATTATGTACTGAGACTAGCAATTTGTGAGTTCTGTTTTGAATACTGTTACATACAATGGAAAAGGTGGGCTAATATATTCCCTGAAGTACAGTTACAGATTTTGTGAGTAATTTTGGGTGCTTTTTGATAACATACTTTACAACAATGGTATTTCTAACTGCAGAAGGACCAAGAAGTCTTTTATTTTTCTGAGACATAACTTAGGAAAATATGTGTATGCACCTCTGCTCTCTCTGACATGTTCTCTAAACTTGGAATAGTCCTCAGGTTTAGAAAACAAAACAAAGCTAGAGCTACCAACAATTGGTTGGCTAATACCAGTTAGTAATGCTTCCATTTCCTTCAGTTTTTCCTGTTCTCTTGATTTGTTTGGTTTTGGCTGGTTTGTTTTGGATTTTTTTACCATGGGCCATATGCACGTAGTGTCATGAATCAGTGTGATCACTGCAGTCTAAAACAAAATCATAGAAATAGGATATTTTTTCAAAGCAGAAAATTTGCTATTCTGGTACTTTTGGAAAGACCTCTGTGTTGCTTGTACTATAACTTACTCTCAGAGGTAATACATGATAATGTTCTATTTGTAGAAGCAAATCTTCATCATGAAATGGCTATTTCATTAATATAGGTCGTCGTCTTCAAGAATAAGACATCAAAGCAGTCTGAAGATCTTTCAGAAGATGGTCCCTGATCCTAGTCATTCTGTTTGTTCCTGTCTCCTGACAAGCCAGAATAACTCACTAGAAACAGCTATAGACTTAATTATAAACAGCTTTTGCCTTTAATTGACCTCCTGCTCAATCGGAGCACAAAGTTTGCACAAGACAAACCAGTTCTGTTGTAGGATGACTAAGCTCCATGAGTGTATCTTTGATGTACATAATTCTTGGAGTAAGTTGAGTTCTGTAATGCTTTGGGTTTTTGGTTTCGCATATGTAGGTAACCTATTAACTCTACTGGATTAAAGCATAATGAAACTTTAATATTTACCTATGATTTTTCAGATTGAGGCAATGGCACCAACAGAAAAAAAAGTTACAAAAGACAATAAACGACGATGGTACATATTAATGTATTTTGAATTACATAGTGTATGGAAGTTTAAAAACAAAAAATAAGCACTTTCAACATTTACTTGAAGTGAAAAAAGACCTTTTAGTGAAGATACAGTTCTGAAAGTCCCACCAGAGTAGCTGGGAGATTAAAGAAAAAAGCCTCATGTTTGCATAGGTAATAATAGGAACAATGACTGTAGCAGTCCGTCAGCTTTTAGATCTTTACATAGGATTTGCAAACCTGATGTTCCCAAGGACAGAACCCTAGGGCATGCCTGTTGCTTGCAAACAATCCAAGTATGACCCTCTTAAACAAGCTGGAAGTTTCCTTGTGTTTTATTTTGTGTGAATCAAGCTAATTCTTTTGGGTGAAACTAGTTGTAATGGCACTTAAAAGTTTCAGCAGTGTAAAACAACCTTTGAAGGTACGTGGAGACATGACTTTCACAACTGCCTAATGATGACCATATTTCATTATTTTCTTCTGCAGTTCATAAATTTATATGTGTTGGTAATTAATGAAAATACAGGATTTCTGCATTGTTATTCACAAAAATAAGGAGGGTTTGGTTTTTTTTACTTCATTTAGATATGCATGATCTTTTAAGAATGTAAAATGAAGAATGCTAGCACTTAGAAATAGTTCTGAGATAATTCACAATGAAAGCTCTCTTATGAAAAACAGTTCTGTCCCCCAGTTTCTGTCCCCTGAAACTAAGGAACAAATTTTCTGGGTTATAGTACAAAACTGTTTTCTTACACTTCTAGCGTCCTGATTTGTACCTGGTCTTTGGCTGTGGTGATACCTGGTGTTTAGATCACTCTGTATCTTTCAGAGACGTCCCTGCAGCTTTTGTGCAAAGTCTACAATTGCTACCAATTTTTCCCCACTCCAAGGATGAGGCCTTTCAGCTTGTCCTTTCAGAGTGTACGTTCTAGCCAATTTATGTAACTTCCGATGCTGAGAAACTTCTTGTGTGTTTTGTGACCCCCTCGGCCACAGTGAATAATTCATTAACAAATCACAAACTGAAATAGTTCACGCAGATTGTCAAGCAATTTTAGTTTTTAACAACTTCAACAGAATAATTGGCAGATAGGCATTTGACACTGCTCTGTACTGATGGTTTTAACACAGACTATTTCAGAGTTATAAGGAAAAGATCTGTTTCCATCTAACTGGGTTGTTACACTTTGAGGTTGTCAAATAAATAGAAGTTTCAAAGAACACCATGTATTCTATCACCTTTAAGATTAATTTTCTTCTTTTAAAGTCTAGGGATTCCATCAAGTTGGATGACCTGAAGGCAGAGGTGTCACCACGAATTTCAGCAGAAGATCTGATTGATTTGTGTGAGTTGACAGGACCTAATCATTCCAAAACACCTGTAAAGAAGACAAAGTCTAGCAAGGCAAAGTTGCTGGTCGTGGACATCCGTAACGGTGAAGAGTATCCTTCAAACCTGAGTGCCAGCCTTGTGAAATCATGCTTGTGTTAATTACTTCCTCATTGTCTGCAGTCAGTGAAATGTTAGAATGGTAAATAATGGAAGGGATGTGTTAGAGGTACAGTGCAAGGACTGATGGCAGACTTTGTTATGGACAGACTCGATTTGCAGAGGAGAGGACATGTATTTTTGCCTTCCATGTTAAGCTGTGGGTCTAGTTAAACCACTTTGTACCAGTAGCATTTTTTTTATGACAAGTGTTGTCAGTAGACCTTCCTTGTTTAGTATTTTGGAAGGGTGTGAGGCTTTCCAATTAAGTAGAGGGGAGACAAAGATGAGTTAATAGCTCATGTGCTTTGCCAGTCCCTCAGTGGAAAATCAGTTCCTATTGAATGCCTTCTTGCTGCTGTCAGGGAATGCAGCCACATGGCTGCCTAACGTATCTTCTAGTTACCTTTAAGACTTTTCTGATTATAAGCTACCTTGAAGCTGTATTTTTATCAGAAACTTACTTATTTGTTCTTTTTCAAATACATAGCTTTTTGTGTCTGAATTTTTTTTTTAAATTGTTTTCCTGAAGTAGTGTAGTTATGGGGCTGGGTGTGTTTGGGATTTGGAAAGGAGAGCCCTTCTTACAGATGTGCTTTTCCAGGAACACAGATCCTTCTCAACATCCATCTAAAAGTGGGAATAATGATAAGATTTCATTAGGGATAACTGGTAACATTATGCCAATTATTTGGGAATATACTTGGTTTGGTTTTGGTTTGTTTGGGGTTTTTTTTTAAGTATTGCTTCTTTCAGAATAGCAAATGTGATGTAGAATTTGGTTTTGTGATAGGTGTACTCTTAGCTTTCTGTGTCAGAAGCTTAAAAACAACTTATTTATATATCTACATTTGCCCATTAAGAATTAATGTTTTTAGCTTAATGGGCAAACAGTACTCAATGGAAAAATAGCAAAAGAATCATGAGATTTAGTCTACCTTTTACTTTCAGAAAGGAAAATCATTCCTTATACATGCATCTGGCTTGTTCTTAGAGATCTCCTGTAAGAGAGATTCAACCAGCACCCAAATCTTTATGATTAGTAAAGATCTCCCAGTGTCTAACAAATGCACTAACATACTGCATGCTTACTAGAAAAGTGTAAATTCAAGACACTGAAATGAATGATGGATTAGTGCCAATATTTGGGCTAAAATATATAGTAAAAAAGTAAATAAATAATATTTCAACTTCCTAGAAATCATCAAGGAGAATGCAGAAGGAGAGCAAGCAATATAAAATGCCTTGACTACAGTTGTTGCACTGAAAGGCAACTTTCAGTGTATCTGTGTATAGTGATAGATTTATTTATATTATAATCAGGATCAAAGTCAAGGTGTTTGTTTAGATGTTTCTGTAGCTTTCCTAATAGCTTGAGAGTCGCTTTTACTCTACTGTTGTACTAATCTTATTCTGTTCTAGCAGAGTAGATTCAAAATTTCAATTATTTTGAAATCATATGACTGCTATGATGTGAGGGGTTTTATGAGGCTGTCTTTCATGTGGCAGACTACTGTGAGGTGTTTCAAAAATATGGTCATTTCATATGTTTTACTGTTACTCATCTTCATTGTCTATGCCTGTCGTGCTAAACTTCACCCTCACTTTTGTTTTCAGTGTGATTTGAAAAAAGCATGAGAGGACTTTCAACAAGTATCAAACATGTTTCGTTTTTCATACTAGGATGCACTTGAAAGCTAAGGCATTGTTTTGTAATAAAGCTCACATTCCAAGGCCGAGAGCTATTGGCCCTTTTTCTCTAGTAGACAGCTTTGTAACAGAAGGCTTTCTAATGAAAAGGTATTAAACGCAAAGCAGTGCCTTTGTTGGCCAGCAACTCATCTAAGGCTCATTTCTTTAAGCATGTTAGCAGAAATACTGGCAGATTTCCATTCCTGATACAGAAATTGTAACTGCATACTTACAGTCTCTCAGTCTGCAGCATAAAATCTTGGCCTTTTTGTTGTCTTAGTGTGGTCACATAAGGTTAGGGAGCGTGTGAATGACAAGAAAGCCATTTTGGATCTATCTGGTTTGGTATTAATGTTGATATTGAATGTATTTATA
This sequence comes from Agapornis roseicollis, assembly GCA_002631895.1. NCBI lineage: Eukaryota > Metazoa > Chordata > Aves > Psittaciformes > Psittacidae > Agapornis > Agapornis roseicollis. Next base: position 16,640 of record NDXB01017058.1, read on the forward strand.
TTTTAACTGATTAGGTCAAGTTTCTCTGAGCAGTTAAGCATAGTTGTAAGTGTGAGCAACTAAATCTGTCCAAAGTAATTTTCTGTCTAACTGATGATTATTTCAGAACTTTTACTGTGGTCAGTAGCAATGAGTGGTTATAAATGGGATTGAGGAAAGGGGGTTGGCACAGATTAGTAAAGGAGAGATGTCATAATTTTTCCCTTCAAAATAGAAACAAACTGACAACAGTAATGAATGGTACATGATGATCTTTTGTTCTTTCAAATGTTTTTATATAGCCATGTTTATCCCAAACTATAACAATGATAATCATAAAGCTGAAAGTGTTACACAAATCACAAGAAATGCATGCTAATATTAACCTAAGTCAATTAAATCTTATCTCCATTTAAGGCACCTCCTTTATTAAAAAATATTCTGGAATTTCATTATAAACTAAACCGGCTTTCTGCAAATACAGTTATAAAGAGTGACTAGTTGGATGTTTGATATTGTGAATATTTTTGCAGAACTTTTCTGTTTCCCATCTTGTCAAAGCTGTTCTTTCAAATTGTTGGAGAAAGGGAGTGTTCCCAGGCTTGTGTGTACAGTCCATGAAAGTAATTCAGAGTTTTGACAAGGTCATGGTGCATTTTCAAATTCATAAAAAGCAATATAGTAGTGGTCCAGCTTAATTTTATGGAAGAGAATTTCACATTCACTATTTGATCATAAAATCTCATTGAATGATCATCCTTTGAGAGTGAAGCACAACTGGCTATATCTCAATGTTGCTTGCACTTGCGTGTTGTTTTCTTTTCAATACCCAATACAAACTCACTGTTGCTGGGACTGCAGATAGTATATTTGATGCTTATTGTCTGGGAATCTGAGTGCATGTACATTAGAATTTCAGTTTGGATCAAAATTGCAGGGGGCTCATGGGGCTTGTCAGAAGTCTAAGGAAATTTTCAGTAATCTCCATTTAGTTTTGGTTCTCATTGCAAACACTTCCTTTCGCATAAAGCATCTCTGCAAGAGGTGCTCCTGCTGCTTATTGGTAATTGGCTCCTATAGTCAGACTAAAGCTGATCTGAAGTAAAATCCACAAAAATATATATACTGTGGATATTGGTTCTTTTCACAAAGTGTTTCATTTAGCAGATCAGTTTCTGTGGTGCTGTGCTGTCCTTCATGGAAAAACAACTCTTCATTCCATTCTTTTTTTAATAGGTAGTGTCAGAAGTTGTTTTCTTCATAAGAGTAAATAATCAAGGAGGTTAGTCAAAATACACTAGCATAAAAGACCAGCACTGTTGTATCATGACAGCCAGAATTGAGAGTAGGTTCCTCCTACAGCTTTGCATGTACCACGGATTTATCTGCCTTTCAGATGTCCTTAACTGATCTTCCTAAGCTTTAACCGTGGCCACATTTCAGGCAGCATCAATGTCCCATTTGCATCAGCATTTACTGCAGAAGGTGATCTTGTCCAGTGTCCAGCAACTGCCACGCTCCAGAGCTTTAAAGGAAGAGTTGTGGTGATTGTAGGAAATGCAGTGAAGAACACAGCTGCTGTAAGTATATTACTATAATGTGTATGTTTATAGTTAAAAATACATCATTGGCGTGAGTGCAGACAGTAGTAAATAAATGCTGGAGTCTGGGTAATTCTGATTAGTAACTTTGGGTATGATGACAGGACTTGGAGTGATTTTTTTTCTGTTGTTGTTCATTTCTGCTTCTAGACCAAGGCATATTTCTCCTGAAGTGCATAAAATGCCAAGAGCCTAACAGAGATTATTTCAATGACACCTTATGTGCTTGATGGTGGGTTATGCAGCTTTCAACAATTACACTGTAAAACACCAAACATCCTAATTTACCTTAGTAGGATCCTAACCATTCAGTAACCTCCTGAACAACAGAAACAAGAAAAAGAAAGTGCTTTGGTATTCACTAATGAGTGTCTATGGGAGATATCCCACATACTACCAAGTAATTTTCTAGGACTAGTCAGAATGTTTTCTCTGAAACAAAGGAAAACTGTTTAAAACAGAACAAACCTGAAACAAGTGTGTGACCTACAGAAAGGAGAAAGGCTTTTACAGTGCAGATTGTGGATTACACCATGGTTAAGAAGGTACAATTTTCTCCTGTAATACAGTGATACTTCTTATGCAAACTTAGATTTTTTTAAAATGTTTTTAAATGAAAATCGATTTTTTCCTTTGCAGTGCAGCTAAAGAAAATTTTCAGCATGCTTAATAAGTGCAGGTACTTAAGTCTTGTGAAAGGGTACTGTCTTATCCTCTAAACCCTGACTTTCTGCAGCTGAGACAATGTTGACCCAGTTTAACTGGGATTGTCAATATTATAGCATTTCCATAGAAGAGAAATGCTGCTTTGCCTCTTGATTTGCCTTTAGAGTTCTTGAAAGTCTAACTAAAGAGTGTAGAGTTTTAAATAGCAACAAAATACTGGATTGACCAGTTTGACCAGAAATTAATTAAATACTGGAGCCTAAATACTGGTAGGAACTCGCCACCTCTATCACGCCCTTAAAGAACATATAAAACCAGCCTCAATTTGACTGCATTGATGAAAATTAGAATGCGTTCCTTTTGTGGTTTATTTTTTTAAGGCCAGTTTCAGTTTTACTCTGCATGACTGCATAGAACTGTTTGCCACTATTCACAAATTTAACCATTCCAAAACTGTATACCTTGAGGCTTGACAAGAACAATAGCTGATGCATTTTAAATTTTACTAGGTAATCCAGCCATATGAAAAATTGCGGATGTGAATGCTTGGAAACAAAACAGTTTTGTACAAAGAAATGTAAGATGTTCAGTTTAAAATGTACTTTTTCTAAACAGTTATGTATTTCCAGCTGAAAAGGAATAAGCCACAAATTATACCCTCCACCATAAAGGAGAATTTTTCAGAAGCATTCACTGATATTTACTCCATTAAAAATATGGAGATTGGCACTGTAAGATGTTTGGTTTAAATATGCAGGAAGGAGAGAGGTGGGGATAAGTGTGTGAAAAGCACTGATTTTTTTTAGGGGGCTATTTGTAATTAGAAGGTTGAATCTTTCAGTTGTGCTTAATATCAATAGCCTACTTGGCATCATTAAATAAATAATAAATTAAAAAAATGTTAAAAGCAAAGTTGAGTGTACTGAACAGACATGTAGGAAAAGCCTTTTTTCCCATTTCTCACTTTTCTGTTTGTATCTTTTGTATTTAATTTAGTACCAGATGATGAAACATTTAAATTGGAAATAAAATGCTGTCTAGAACTTGATAGATGAGAGGGAAACCTGAAAACTTCATCACAGCACTGTTCCAGCAGGAGGCAAAGGAAGCCAGGAGTGCCACAGACTTAAGCATAGCTCTGGCTCTAGTTGAATGCTTCGTTAGGAGAGAATTACAACAGAGTAATGCTGCTTGTTAAACCATTTAATTTACTCACCGTAAAGCTAAATGAATAGATTGGCTGATGTACAAGAGCCTTACTGAATGTGCCATTAGCAGCATAAATGTATTGTAAAGAGGAGCTCCCACTGGACATTGTGTTGTGGTGCTTGGCTCATGCTTCTCTGCAGAATACTTCCGTTAGGCTGGTTCTCACTTCATGCCAGCCTTTCTTCTCCTAAGGGATTCTGGGCACTTGGTAACAGAGCAGATCCTTATTTGTCTCTGAAATAGCAGGAAACCTCTACATAAAGGGCATTATACTGGAGTTAATCAACCAGATTCTATTTTGCTTTTTCACTTTTAAGTGGTAGCATCTCTTAAGTGAATTAAATCCCCTTTTCCCACATCCATTGGTAGATAAGTACCTTGTAAATTCCAGTATAGTTAAGGGATCATTACAGCTGGGAGAATGATACTTAAATAGGCAATGAGTGGTGAACTGTAGCTTCTTTTTTTTTTGGTGTATGGCAAAGAGCATGTATTCTGATTTTTGTGACTTTCAAAGTCTGAGATACAGCAAATACAAAGGCAGATGGTAGTTATGCATATGTAGGATAGGAATTGGTTTTTTGATCTTTTTTTAGGAAGGGTGGCATTAATTCTTCATCTCCCTTCCTTTAATCAACTCTGAGCACCTAGGCTATTACCTGATTTCATTTCCAACTTTTTGCCTCTATTACCACAGTGTTGACTGAAATTAGAACAGGAAAATAACTTGTCTGTTACTAAATCATACTCCAGCAACTCAGTTTTCACAGTGACACACTTCTGCTTGTGTGATGTGGAGGTTTAATGTATATGTGTTTCCTGGTGGTTTGATAAATGCTTATAAAACATGTGTCTTTATAGCAGGGAAGCAAATTCTAAACTGTAACTTCTGATTGTTACATTGATGATTTTTTGTCTAGATAAGTTGTGCTGCTATAAATATGTTGTCTAGACAATTTCCACAAGTTACTGAAGCAAAGTAGTCATTCTTACTGCATCACAGTAGCTAATAGATAAAATGTATGAATTATCTCCAAAGCAAAGACAAGCATTCCTGATTTTCCATGAGATCTTTCTGACCCTTTTCAAGGCAAGAGGGAGAGGGTCAAATTCAAGATACATTCTGTATAACATATTCCTAGCCTGAAAAAACTTATATTTTCTGTATGAAAGTAACATTTTCTCTCTCTCAGTATACTGTAAAAAATGCGTTTGTGAGACACATAGGTTAAAGTGTCCAGTTACCACTGAATTTGGGTGATTTTGTTGTCATCTTCCTCAAGTTTATTAAAAAGGCTTTGCCAGAGAAGCAAGTCCCTGCATGCTGAAGTTGGTTTCTTGTTACAAACCTGTCTTAAAACCACAAATGGATGCCCATTAAAAACTAAATCTGAAGGTTAGGTGTTGCATAGAATACTAAAGGGCAGGTGCATTCATGCTTCTAAAGACAGATACATCTAGTTAGAAGGGTCCAGTGAAATCTCTGGAGTGAAAGTAAATAGAAAGTAGGTGATAAATTTCTTGAGATGTTTCCTCTATATGTCTTTTAGAGTTTACATTTCCTTGTAAATATTTTTGCAGAAAAGAGATTGAACAAGGTGAATGAAAACTGAAGGCACTTTCTCTTTGTGGGGATGGGGGGGTTCCTTATGATTCCCAGAATGGCTTTTTTCATATTTGTTTTATTAAGCCATCACCCTCCCTTCTGCACTCAGAGACTACTGGAATCACCAGGTGCCTCTTTGTTTTCTTTAAAGAGGAAGAGATTAACTAAGACTGAAAGACTTAATCAGCAACAGTCCTGTTTATTGTAACTCTACCCAAAACATGGTTAACTCTGCATTAATTTATTCCTTAAATTTGTATTATTGTAACATGCATAGTGATTGCATGTTTTCCTTCAACAGAAAGTAGCCCAGCTGCTGTTGCCAGTACATTGCTCTTCACACAGCCTGAGAAAGATAACTTGGGCTGCCAGCCAGGAGTGGTGTTCTGCTTTTGAAGTTCTGCCCATCAGTGGCTTGGGTTAGTTTGCTCTGAATGCCTAAGGTACAGCAGAGTGACCTGAATATTCTGCCATCCAGCTAGGTATGAAAGAGGAAAAGGGGGAAATGGAAGATGGAGTCTCTGGAGCAGAATCTGAATGTTCCTTTTCCTCTTCTGAAGTAGGTGCCAAGGAAAGTAGGCTACTTCTAAACCTCCAAGTAGGTTCCCTCTCTTAATTTTTATTGAGACCAGTGGCTACAGTTACCGTCAATTTTAGTTGGTTATTTGATGTAGACATTGTTTGGCACATCTGGGTGCCTTATTTCACAAACGTTTGGATGTTCCCAAGATGAAGGATTGCAGAGCCTTCCACTCTACCTGTTGAAAATATCTGACTTCTGAGACATGCTGGCAAGCAGGATCTCAGTTCTTCTCAGTCATCTGGACAGGAAAGAGAGGTGATGAATCCTGAATCCTGGAGTGGTACTGTCAGGGCCCAGAGTTTCATTCAGGCATGTCAGCCTTGGGTTATACTGTCTTTGTGGGCTGCACCTCTGAGAGAGCGCCCTTGTCTTTGTATGAGCTTAAATGGTTTAGGTTGTATCCATATAACTCAGAGGTACTGCATTGTAACATAGAATTATCACTTTCTGCATCTGTTTTTAAGTGCTAGAGTGTTCCCTAAACTGTATCTGAATCAGCTTTTGAAGGGGACTGACTGCTTCAGGAGGGAATGTACCCACTGTGTGGGAAGTCCAGTGACTTTTGTCCTAATGTTACAAAGAAATAGGACAAAGCTGGCAGTTTGAGTAGTGTTAGTAGAAAATACTGAAAATCACAAAGAAAGATTTTACACTAACAAGTATTCCTTTGAATGATTTTCAACATCTAGGGCAATTTTTAGACTTGCTGGGGTAGTATAATCTTTCAGAAGGACTCCTGCTTTTGTTTTTATATTCTAGCCAGCTGCTATGCATCTTTATAAAATTGCATATTTCTTTTCACTAGCAGCTTTTTATATTTTCTGTTGAATCAAAAATAGAATAGGTTTGCTTTCCGCACTTTAATTTTGCAATCCATACAACTGGATTGTGTGAACTGAACATATTTTGGTCAGTATAAATTAGCTGCATTAAAATAACTAAATCTCTGCAATTGAGTTTTCATCTTCAAGTGCTCACTCTCAGCCTGATGTTGGGATTTTTTAATAAATTTTTGAAATGGAAAAGTAAAAATGCAGGTGTTTAAAATTTATTACTTGGAGAAATGTGTTTATTCTCACTTTAATTCTCAGTAAGATTTATTCTGAAACCAGCTATTAAATACTTGTTTGTGTAGGCTTGTTTTCAGATCTTTGCATGTAAGTTACCTTTAAGTGATTGCTGTATTTTTGTACTGATGGAATAGAAAGCGCTCCTTTTTAGCCAGGTTTGCACGTAAGGATTTGTCCTGGGTTGAGCAGTAGCAGTCATTTTTTTCTTCTTCATAGTAGCTGGTGCAGCTGTGTTTTGACTTTCAGTTGGGAACAAAACCGATAACAGGAATGTTTTTAGTTACTGCTCGAATGTTTTACTCTGAGCAAGGACTTTGTGAGCCTCATGCTCTGCCAGGGAGGAGGGGAGGCCAGGAGGAAGCTGGGCCAGGACACCTGACCCAAACTGACCAAAAAGGTATTCCATACCATAGCACGTCATGCCCAGGATGTAACTGGGAGTTACCCGGAAGGGCTAGTGCTCTGGGGGAGTTGGAGGAGTTATTCGGTTGGGGTGGGGTGTCGTGATTTATCTGTTGGTGGTTGGTGAGATGCTGTATTCTTTTCCCGTGTTATTTCCTGTATCATTATTACTATTGCTGGTAGCAGTAGTGGTTAGTGTTATACCTTAGTTACTAAACTGTTCTTATCTCAACCTGTGGGAGTTGCATTCTTTTGATTCTCCTCCCTATCCCTCTGGAAGCAGGGGAGGGCAAGAAAGGGGGGTTGAGTGAGTGAACGAGCTGCATGGATGGGTTAAACCATGACAGGATTTTTCCTTGATCTTGTTAGAGCAGGTTGCCTTTTTTCGTATGTGTTTGCACAAAATCGTGCTTTTTGTATTTCCATTCAGTTTATGCTAGTGACCATTAACTAGGCACTGTTTCATTGATATGGGAGGCTTTAGGGGCCTATTTTTCNGGGGGGTTGAGTGAGTGAACAAGCTGCATGGATGGGTTAAACCATGACAGGATTTTTCCTTGATCTTGTTAGAGCAGGTTGCCTTTTTTCGTATGTGTTTGCACAAAATCGTGCTTTTTGTATTTCCATTCAGTTTATGCTAGTGACCATTAACTAGGCACTGTTTCATTGATATGGGAGGCTTTAGGGGCCTATTTTTCCCTTGGTGTTAAAGTGACGTTTCATTTCTCTGGAACCCTTTCATATAAGAAGTAAAAAAAGTAGCTCAGTAAAACAATCTTGTGTGCTGGGTCTTCATTGTGGCATATGGAAAGTACTGTTTAAAAAGCTCAAGACTGCTCATCTTGACTATGGTGTGCTTTCAGAGTGGTGACTGAAGTCATACAGCAAAACAGTTTGCAGTCCTTAAGAAGTTTGTTTAGCATGTGCTTATTAATGAAAACCTACTAAAACTCTTGTGGCAATGGATGAGTACTACAAAATTGGGCTGATATTTCTCCTCCAGCTTTTAAAGTATCTGTTTTTCTTGTGACCCTTTCAGAATATGATATTAACATTTATACCCTGGTAATATTTGTCACAGCAGTCTTTTTTTTGGTATTCCAGTACACTATGATACTCCTCCTTCCCTCACAACTTGCCCTTTAATTACAACCTGCCACAAGAATGTCTGAAGGTGAATAATGTGTACATAGCAACCCTGATGGCTAGCCTGAAGGGTGCTGGGAACGATGCCACTCAAGCTGTTGTGTTATTAGACTTTTTTACTGTAGACAGTCTAAAAATGTGATATGCTTGACATACTTGAAAGCTGTGATTTCACTGCTTGGAACAGGGTAGTAGAAACATTTTGGTAAATACTCCAGTGTGCAGATTATTAAGGTTCTTGATGGTACTTAAAGAAGCAGTCCTGTTATGCTGTTTGTATTGACAGCAACACCAATACAGGGTAAAATGTTTAATACTTGTCCAAATTTCGATATGGATTTGCTGTGATCTTGTCTGTCTTTAAAAGCCTGACTTCTTGTATCTGCATGAAAGAGTCTTAGCTGACTGCTTTCAAATGTAAATTACAAATTTCTGGCTCAGTTTTGCTCACCAGGAAAGCTGTTTTATCTAGAATAGATTGATGCATTACTTAATAGAGGAACAGTGTTTCCCTAGTTTTCACCAATGCCATCACATAGCAGTCCTTAAACAAGTTGTTACATATTCATCCTTTCATATGTAATATTTGCTGTGAAACTAGAAGGAGGAAGTTCAATTGAAACACTAGATGCAGCCAGTAAAAACACAGTAAGTAACTGAACTCTCTTGGAAAGTGCATTTTGAGGAAAGGCCACATGAGGCAGAAAGGGAAAAGGCCTTAGTCTTGTAGCATCCCGCTAATCCTCTGCCTCAGACAAGCATAGGATCATAGAATAGTTAGGGTTGGAAAGGACCTTAAGATCATCTAGTTCCAACCCCCCTGCCATAAGCAGGGACACCTCACACTAAACCATGCCACCCAAGGTTTCATCCAACCTGGCCTTGAATACCGTCAGGGATGGAGCACCCACAACCTCCTTGGGCAACCCATTCCAGTGCCTCACCACCCTAACAGGAAAGAATTTCTTCCTTATATCCAATCTAAAACTCTCCTGTTTAAGTCTGAACATAACTAATTTCGTCCAACTAGTGGTGTTGTCTAGATGGAAACAGAAGCCCTGCAGAGGGTTGTCATCCGTTGGTGGTATGGGGAAACAGATATATCTCAGAAGTAATGTCAACACAAACATTTGATAAATTTGAGAAAGTATAACCAATATATAAATGACACATGGTCCATTTCTATTTAAAATCAGCCTGAACAGTGGAAATTTCATTGTGCACTACTTTTATAGGTTTCAATAAATCTCTCTGTAAAATGTAGGTGGTTTACAGGTTATTAAGGGTGATGTAACCTATTTGCTTATCTCCTCGCCATATTATCTTCTGTCTTAAGAGCATCTCTGTAAATTAAGTTGTTTAGTGGACTACAAATTACGTATTCACGTACCTGTTATTAAACTTCTAGTTGACAATTTACGATAGCATTTGGAAAGGAAATGGAGCCCATGTGTGAAGTGTAAGGTGGCAGTTTCTGCTGTAAAAAGTCTGTGGCATTAATGCAAAAAAAACACCTTGAGCTTTTTTGTGGACCCCTGATTTTTTTCAACTTTTTAGAAATTTTTTTTATTTCTTGGGTTTAAGTTACTGACATTTGAATGTTAATGAAGGTCGCATTGTGGAAGAAAGCTGTGTAGGTATTTCAAATAGTCTGTCCTCTCATGGCACTCCATCAGTACACATGCCAGAAATAACACTTTCATGTGTTTTGAAAATATGGCTTCATACAGTATATTTTGGCAGGCAGAGTTACCAGGTGGTGCTGGAACATTTCAGAAACATGGTGAACAAGTTCCTGTTCTTGTCTGTGACAGTCAAACTCCTCTGACGGTGAGAGAAAGGCACAAACATGTACTGAGGAACAGAACTATAAAAAGTCAAAGCTTTAACTAGGAACACTGCAGTACTAGTTAGCAACTACTTCTAAATCTACTCTTCGCTAAAAGTTACTGTTTCTACTTTCAGTGACACAGTGTAAGAAGGCAGAAGGTAAAGCTAGGAATGTCTTTAATCAGATCAACTCCTGTTACCCTATGATTTAAGCCTCGACACTTTGCAGTTGTGGAGACAGGTGTATGTGCAAAGCTCTTGGGAGGTTGATATTTGAAGTATGATGGCAGCTCTCAGCTTATGGCAATATACATGCCTTTGGGCTCCTGACTTGCAAATAATTCCCACAGTGGTGGGGTACCAGTAGTGGTACTCTGTTTACTGTATTTTCCCTGGCTGTATGTTGAGATGCAGTATTTTGAGCTGTGTTTGGAGCCTTTCTCACCAAAGAAATGTAAAGAACTGCAGACTGTTCTGTGACAACTTACAAGAAAAAAAGGCAGCTCATCTTGTGGCATATCATCTCATTGTGCTCTTGTGCCTTCTGCCTGTCATTTGCTAACAGCCATAGACTGTAGTTGCATGCTTCACAGAGGCCCTGCAAGAAGTGAGAGATTCCCCACAGTAAGATTATAAAGGAACCTCTTATCGTACATAGTGAAGAAAATTTATTTCCAGCCATAGGCTGGTTACTAAAGCAGTTCTAAAATACAGAGGGACACAGGCCTTAATGCTCAACCCCTAAATACAAAGCATTTGTTTGCATATTTTCGTATTTTCTAATATTACATGGAATATTAGTTTTATTATGGCTAGGGCATCCAAACAGTTGGAGCAGAGTTTACAATTTATTGTCTGAAGTTATCAGTAGACAAGAGAGTGGAATCTCTCTGCTGACACATGGGACACTGGACTTGCCAAATAACATGCTGCTTCCTCTCAGTCTGAACGCTTGTGGCCATTTTTCACTTCTGCCACTTATGAGCAGCATTAGTGTTTGAGACAGAGCACCATCCATTAGTCGGAGGTGGAGAACACTGTGAGGTGACAGATAAGTACATATGTAGCAGAGATGTCTGGTAGGGCTATTTTGCTAGGAATGTATGCTGGTTTTGTACCTCATGGTATGCACAGCTGAGCGCTGTTTTTGACAAACAGAAATGTCTTTGTCTCTGTTTTACTATACACCATAACTTCATGGACTATGATTATAGCAAGAGGTAGTTGGACTCTCCCAGTGATACCTCCGTGCATATTACACCACCTCTGCATCAGAAAGCGTTTCTAAAAGCCTGGCATTTACTTTTCTCATGAAAACTGGCGCCCACATATAGTTTAACTTTACTATTAGCTGGTTTGATTGTTTGATTTTGGGGATTTTTTCATTTGGTCCTTTGAATCCTGTACTGACTTGACCCAAACTAATGGGAGAAGAGATTATTGAACTTCTTTTTGGTCTTCCTTAGGCAGGTAACTGAAGCAAACATAACAGTCAAAATGTCCTGACTGATCACTGTGACCTCTTACTCTGTCTCAACAAGTCTTCTGTGGTTACAGGTCATGTACTAGTTGCTCATGCCCTGGTTAAATCCATCCTGAAACACAGAGAAAGGAATGCAGTAGCTATGTCTGACACATAGTGAACAGAAATAAATTCCTTGCATATACAAAATACCTTCAGCGTGAAGCAAAAGTTCTCGATCAGAAGGAGTTTAAAACTTCGCTCCTGTGAACTGTTACCTGGTAAAGAGTTTATTTCAGGATTTGTACTTGATCAGGTAATCATGTAGTACATCTTGTTCTGCCTTAGTATCTGTTATACTATCACAGGTAATTAGAAGGAATGTAAACGTAAAAAGAAATCCCGTGCACTAAATCTGGATGGTGCGTCTACTGCTGTTCTTGAGTTGGTAATTTAGTTCTTTGTGCGAAGTTAGTTCTTTGTGCAGAGTTAATTATTTGCACATCATACTTGTACAGGGTTCTGGAATAGTATTACAAATGATTTTAAAGAGTCAAAAATGGAATTAGAAGTGTTTTACCTAGCCCACTTGGAAGCACTCAGTAATTTTATGAATGGTACTGATTTTTCAACCATCTCAAAGACTAGCAGGGCAGTTTTTTCTCAGAGTAAAAGTATTAGAGTTTCTCTGATTAATCCATTTCTTTGGCTTTCTTTTTAATGTATTGCAGTCAGTATTTAAAAGGCAAGTTTGACGTGATACACAAAATGTTGTTGTCTTTTTTATTTTGATACTTTAAAACTTTTTATATTTTCAATTTTTTAATCATTATTGTTATTTTGAGATCCAAAATATTGTTCCTTCATCAGTATAGCAACTGATGTTTAATGGATTAATTTAGAAGAAAGGCTTTCAGGGACTGCGGAGGGAGGAGGGAGATGCGCATGCACTGTGTAATCTGCCTATGGGCAGACTAGGGGATGGGGAAGTGCAGCTGCTAGACCACAAGTTCATATTTGGCATCCGTGAAATTAAGTCATGTCAGACAAGCTTGACAGGTAAGCAGATACTATACCATCGAACTGTGATGCTTATGTATTTGGGATTCTACAGAAAACAGTTGGGATTTAGACTAATGCAGAGGAAAAATACCTGTTATTTCGTACTCTGGGAGGAGTTCCAGCAATTACCTGAATATTAGAAAATCCTGTTAGGATGAGGTAAAATCCTGCCTAAGCAGAGATAAATAAATTTCAGGGTTATCAGTGACGCTTTCATGATCCCAGATTAGTTCCAGCTGTTTCAACACAGGCCTGGGTTCCTGTGCTGGACTAGTTGGTGCAAAGAAGGAGCTTCTAGGGCCCAATAATTTTTTCTTTTGCTCAACTTGCCACACTGAATACTAATTATTTTGATTTAAGGACTGTAATGTACAGCATGCTAATGATGTATCTCTTTCAGTTTGCAGCTCATCTAGTGAAAAACAAATATCCAAGGGTATGCATCCTAGATGGAGGAATCAACAAGATCAAGCCAACTGGTCTCCTCACTGTTCCTTCTCCACAAATTTAAGTGACTTCCAGCATTCAGGACAATCTGTCTGAATAGGGAAATCTTATCTGAACCCAAAGGGCATTATGGCATCTTCACTATACAAGCTATCATGATGATTATGTCTTATCCTGCAGATCTTGAGCACAGGAGCTTTGTGTTTATTCTTTGGTATAGAGCTTCAGTTGGAACAGATGAAGACTGTGAAGCTTCAAGCTCTCCAAGAAACCTCTTTCGGCATTGATGTAGTACACAACTAGTTGAGCAAGTCTGGACACAGAAAGAATAACTCAGCTGACATTTGGTATCTTATAAATATTTATGCAGAACAAAGTAAACTAGCACTGGATGGCTCTAAGCTGCATTTAAATAGATTATTTTTCAAAAGTATTTTACTGTGAATATTGAAAGTTACAAGCTGAAACTGTAACCTATGTGTATCCTGTGAAAAAAAAGTGTGTTCTTGAATATTATAAAGAGTAATTGCTGCATCTTGTAACCTACTTTCTTTTTTGAGAAAGCATTTTTTCATCTGGATTAGAAATAAAGATGCATCCCAGATTGGATGTCACTGTAAGAGCTGCTGCTGAGTCGATTCAAACTATATTATATCCTACAGAAGTGGAGAAGGCCTGCTCCTCCTTGGAGAATTTAACATGCTATTTCCACAAACACAGCAAATGCAACAATTTCTAAACCAGTTTCCATTTGCTGGAAAGGTAGGCTGTTGACAATACTTACGACTATAGATCAGATACTCCATGAATAATAGTGCCTTAAAAAGAAACACTGCAAATTTAATTTTCATATGAAAACATTTGACACTTGTATGGAGGCGCAAAGTTCTGTCTGGTTTTCTGCTCCTGGTTCTTAGCTATGAACTTTAAAACTGACAGAGTGAGACAATAAACCTGTTTCTAAACTAAACCTGTTTCTAAACTTCCACTCATCTCCACCAAGTGCTGTAGATGAGTGAAAGCAGGCTTCCGCAGAGGGCATAAGGTGACTGTGCACTAGAGATGTGGAAATTGCTTTGCAATAAGAAGCAGACAGAAATGGGAATTGGCATCTCTCTGTTGCTGAAAAGCTAAATATAAATTTAATTCAGACAAGTACCATCTTTCTGGATATGTACAAACAAACCTACCCTAATTTCTCCCCATCAGAATCCCATGTTAGCTTTGCTAGCCTGTCAGGTCCATAATTCTAAAAATAATGTGGGAGAAAAAAGGCTAGGAAAAAAAAGAATCTGTCTTCAAGAAAGCCACTTGAAAATAGTACCCTTAATCCAGCAAACCCAGATGTGATAATATGAGACTGACAGTATGGCTCTGAAATTAAATGGGAATTTGGTATAATTTATTGTAGAAGACAAAAAAACTTTAGATTGCTTTTTCTACAGTTTTAAAGTTTAGAAAACACTGATGTGACACGACACCTAATGATCACTTAAAAGTATGGATTAAAATGTGTTTCGTAAAATGAACAAAATTACACCAATGATATCTTTACATGGTTATATTTGCCTATTAGTTTGTGAACTTGACACCATACTCTTTATTAGATCATCATTTAAGACACAGCAGTTTATATGATACAACCTCACTGTTAGGGTAATGAGGATTTCCTCTGGAAGGTATGGTTATCTTACACCTTAGCTGAGGATTTTATAACATGAATAGTTTCTAGTTTGGCAAATGGAACATTGCAGCAGCTAATATTATTTCATTTTTCTTCTGTCATAAGTGAATTCCAAAACAGTTGTAAGAGGAGAGAGAGGGTCAGTGAGAAGGCTGTGAATAGTTTCTATAAATAATTGGCAAAATGATCACTTGTTCTGTGGGACTTGGTTTGGTTTGGTTTTTTTGGGGGGGGGGGGGGGGGTGTGGCTGGGGAGGTAGAGGTTGGTTGGGCTGGTTTGTTTTAACTGGAACCATGGACAACAAGACCTGTAAGAAGATGCTGAAAGAGGATGTCTGGTTTTGCCTGTGCGATGATGAGATTTTATCCTGAATCCCAAGTCATTAGCATTATGTGCTGCCTCCAGGGAGGTTTAGTCTTGCCACAGCTGTAGTTTGAGAATTTTATTGAAAAAGTATGATGAGTAAAAAACAGCACAGGGGAAGGAAAACACCTTTTAGCTCTCTATGTTGGCAGTGATTTGTCTAAAACAACTCTGTGCAATTATGACATGCTGGTACATGTACAGGCTTTCTTTGGTCTAAGGTCAGTGTAACTTACTAAAGCTTTCAAGATTTTGACTTTAAAAATCCAAGATACCTGGTGGAGTGACTGAGTTAAGGAATCAGAAATGAAACTTAGGGGCAGATCATTCTGTTCCTCTGTTAGCAGAGCTACAGCAGTTTCTGATGAGGCCCTAACTTTAAATTTATCTGGAGGCAGAGAGGAGCAGTGAGGTTATTAACAAGCTTCCTGATACTACAAAATCATCCAGTGATCCAAATTGTGCCTGGCTGCATGTAGAATGAGAAAGACCTTGTGAAACTCAGTGTCAGAGAGATTCGCTATGAAAGGATACACATGAGGTCCTGGAGAACAAGTTTAAATCATATTCAATAGTGAATTTGTTGACAGATATTATTGCAAATGCAGCAGCCAGAAAGCCACACAGGATATTATTCTGGTTGTGAGGAAATAAATTAACAAAACAAGTTATGCCATCAGAGAATTAACCCCTGTGGTATATTTTGAACACAGCATAGATGCAATACACAGGGCTAGAATGGACAGAACAGAGTCAGAATTAAGATGACTGAAACTCTTCAGTTTGGAAAAAGAGGCAACCAAAACAGAACATCCCATCTTTTGTGGAAGGTACATCCTTAAAACGTGAGATTTGTCACCAGAAGAGGCCAACAGTTTATAAAAATACTCATAAAGAAGGATTAGGCAGCTTTATGGAAGAGCTCTCTTTCTCATTATTAACCACAATGGTTGAGAAACAGTATTCAATTTGGGGTTTTCCTGATCTGTTGATTAAGACATGCTGAGAGAATAGAAATGCCTTGGCAAGTTCTGTAGCTAACAGCTGGTTATGGCTGCCAGTTGCTGGTGCACCTTCACTTACTACTTTAGTCAGCATTTTTGAAACTGTGCCTATAAATAGGCATGCTATGCCAACTTACTTTAATTCAGTTATGCAGGACAAGCACTTGGTCACAAAACTGGCTTCTAATTTCAACAGAGAAGGAAGATTCTTGCATTTTGTGGAAATTTATCATTAAAGAATTTCATCAGTTTTTGAGTTTAAAATTTACCAAGTTTAAAAGCATCAAAGTGTATTTGCTCTGTAACCCCACCATTTTTGGCACTGGTGGAGCAAGCAATTGCCAGGTTTTGTAGAGCTCTTGAAAGATTTCTGGATGCCAGGTTTTCTGAACATGTACATTTCTAGCATACTATTTATTCCAGCTGTACCATTGTCATTATCTGTTTTAGACTGCAACTGGATGCCATAAGGTCTAGTAAGAGGGGAAAAATACATGTATGTGCTCTATGCTGACATCTTCTGCTGCTAGCAGAAAAATGTCCTATTTCTCACTGTTTGGCCTGGAAAGGGAAGCCTCTCTTAGTC
Organism: Agapornis roseicollis; assembly: GCA_002631895.1. Classification (NCBI taxonomy): domain Eukaryota; kingdom Metazoa; phylum Chordata; class Aves; order Psittaciformes; family Psittacidae; genus Agapornis; species Agapornis roseicollis. The sequence goes on from NDXB01017058.1 coordinate 33,341, forward strand.
TGTTTTTTTCCTACTATTTTAAAAACATCCTGAATCTGTCCCAGCCACCTGGGCCGATAGCTTCCTGCCAGGACAGGCAAATTCCCCACAGGAATGCCAGGTGGGCATCTAAGGAGGAAAAAGAGCAAATCCCTCTTTGGCAGTCTTAGTCAGTGGACTGTCCTCCTTTAGACAAGACATAGTCCTTTGAGATTTTTATTACACTTTGTAACTAAGTTTTACAGTTGTTGGGTTGGGTTTTTATTTGCTTGGGGTTTGGTTTGGTTTGGTTTTGGGGGTAGGAATGTTACAGGTGGATATTTGTCCTATTTGGTCCACTTTTTTGAGCAAAGATTAAGGCTATCTGTTCTTATCCTAGGACCCTCCCTTCCTGGACCTGTCTTGTTTCCCTTTGTCATCCTGGTTTCTCTAAATCTAGAACAACTATGACCATGGTATCTTTCCAATTCAGGATGGGAAGAACTTGCCTTGTGTAGCACAAGGGAGGAAGTTGTGATGTTTAGTTCACTTTAGCTTTCATTAATCTGGTTCACTTCAGGTACTTCTAGTCTGTTGTTTGGGTTTTGTTTGTCGTTTTTTGTTTTTTGGGTTTTTTTTAAATTTAGCATGAGTTTTTGTTTCTGATTTATATTCTCCCCACTGGCAGTCTAGGTTATTTGGTAGTCAGTCTTTCTGATATTTCTGAAATAGAAACAGTAACCATAGCAGCTCTGCAGAGACAGGTATGTATTCTTTCACTTAAGTGATTTATTTTTCCAGTCTCCTGAATAAACTAGAAGTGTGAAGGGCTAAATAATTTGTCAGACTGGGTAAAGGGTTTCAAACCATCCTTTCCTTGTTTATTTTTTCAGGCTTTAATCTACTATTAGGCTGACAAGACCACTACACTTCCTTTTTGCTATCCCTCTATGCCTTTGTGTAGACATAATCTGTGTGGCCATAATACAATGATTCAATGTTCTTTCTATGACCTTCTGGATATCACCATCTAGTCTTCCCTTTCTGTTGTAGCCAGATAAGGAAGATACCCCAAGATATGGGAGTACCTCTGAGCTGGACTTCAGAGCTACACCACACAAAACTCAACAACAACAAAAAAAAAACCAAACCCAAACTCAAATAATATGAGCTCTTCAGCAGCTCTATCACTCATGTTACTATTCAGGGAGGTACTATGAGAGCCTGTTAGTTTTGTGACCTGAGACATACTTGCTATTCCTATTTGCAGAATGTGAATCTTGTCCAGAATATCCCTTCCAGAGATTTAATTTACATTTGCCATTTTGGTCTTACCAAGTTTCTTCAGTGTCCTGGGTTCAGCAGTTGCAGTCAGTTTTTCTTCTCTTTAGTAGCTGTGTTT
>NDXB01017059.1:11730-27181 GCA_002631895.1 Agapornis roseicollis
CATCCCCTGCCTGTCCCCTGCCTGTCCCCATGCCCTCCCCATCACAGCCCCCATGGCATAGGAGTGCTGGTGGCACCCAGCAGCACCCTGGTGCTGGTGCTGCTCCCTGGCACCAGTGCCACTCCATCCCTCAGGCACTTAGGCCCCCGGTGCCCCTTTAGCCTTAGTGCCACCCCAATTCCAGGGCCACCAATTGCCTTCCTGGCCCTGGTATCACTCACTGCTCCACGCTGTTCCTGGTGCCACTCTGGCCCTGGCATCACTCTGGTGATCACGCTGTGCCACCCTAGTGCCACCCTGTCCCTGGCATCACCCCAGTGTCACCAGTATCCACTGGCCACCCCCAGCATGGTGCCATGAGCTGGTGTGACCCTGCTTTGTTGGTGACAAATGCACTGGTGTCCCTGTGGCTGGCTCCAGTGACGCTGCCCCATGTCCTGCAGGGTGGCAGTGCCATAGTGCAGGGACACACAAACTGCCCAGTCCTGTCCATGGGCTCCCCCTTTGCCCCTCATCACCCACGGGACATGGTGAGTGGCACTGGGTACACAGCGCCTGCCCCCCTGTTCAGCCCTGGCTGTGCCTGCTGTCCTCAGGTGACCCAGAGAGGGGGGACCTGGGGACACAGCGGGGACAGTGCCCGGGAGCGGTGCAGGATGAGGAGATGGGCATGGAAACTGCAGAACAGGACCAGGAAAAGGCTCCATCCAACCTGCCCCTGGGGCATCCCCTGACCCAGGGCACCCCCAGTTCCCCCTTCCTTAGTGACTGTGCTCAGCCCTGCGCCCCTCACTGCAAGAGAGACATTGAGGGGCTGGAGCGGGGCCAGAGAAGGGCAATGGAGCTGGTGCAGGGCCTGGAGCCCAAGGGGGATGGGGAAGGGCTGAGGGAGCTGAGGGGTTCAGATGGAGAAGAGAAGGCTCAGGGGGGACCTGATGGCTCCCTCCAAGTGCCTGACAGGAGGATGGAGCCAGGAGGGGCTGGGCTCTGCTCCCAAGGAACAAGGGATGGGACAAGAGGACCCGGGCTCAAGCTGCCCCAGGGCAGGTTTAGATGGAGCTGAGGAGCAATTCCTGCCCACAGGGTGCTGAGGCATTGGAAGAGGCTGCCCAGGGCAGGGCTGCAGGCACCGGGCCTGCAAGGGTTCAGTGCCATGGGGCTGGGGTGGCCTTGGCAGGGCTGGGTGAGCTGCAAGGGCTCTTCCAGCCTGGCTGGTTCTGTGATTTGGGGCCTGGGCACAAGGGCTCCCGCTGGGGGCTGCCCCTGTGGGTGCAGGTGTCCCGGGGGCCATCCCCGCTGACTGTGCCGTGTCCCCGCAGGTGTCCTGCTGCAGGAGGACCGGCTGGACGCGCTCTCCCTGCTCTGCCTGACGTCCCTGCCCAGCTTCTGCCTGCTCCTGGGGGCTGCGGTGGTGCTGGAAGTGGGGCCCTCGTGGGACGGGGTCCTGCGCTACGACAGCGCCCTGTGGGGCTGGGTGCTGCTGAGCTGCCTGGGCTCCGTGCTCTACAACCTGGCCGCGTCGCGCGTGCTGGCGCTCACCTCCGCGCTCACCGTGCACGTGCTGGGCAGCGTCACCGTGGCGGGGAACCTGCTGCTGTCGCGCCTCGTGTTCGGCACCCGCCTGAGCGGGCTCAGCTACGCGGGCACCGCGCTGGCGCTGGCCGGGCTCATCCTGCTCCACCAGCCCCGGCTCCGGGCGCTGCAGCCCTGAGCACGGACAGCGCAGAGCCGGGCGCGGGAGCCAGGGCGGTCGTGGGGCAGCGCACACGGGGGTGATGTGAGAACACGGCTGGGGTGCGCGGTGATGGGTGCACATGGGGGTGCTGAGCTCACCATGATGTGTGAACATGGCTGGTGTGCGCGGTGGTGTGTGCACATGGGGGTGCTGAGCTCACCATGATGTGTGAACATGGCTGACGTGCGCGGTGATGTGTGCACATGGGGGTGCTGAGCTCACCATGATGTGTGAACACGGCTGACGTGCGCGGTGATGTGTGCACATGGGGGTGCTGAGTGCACCATGATGTGTGAACACGGCTGGTGTGCACGGTGGTGTGTGCACATGTGCTGGCGTGCACATGGGGGTGCTGAGCTCACCATGATGTGTGAACATGGCTGACGTGCGCGGTGATGTATGCACATGGGGGTGCTGAGCGCACCATGATGTGTGAACACGGCTGGTGTGCACGGTGGTGTGTGCACGTGTGTGCTGGTGTGCATAGCACAGCGTGCGCGTGCCTTGGTGCGCTCAGCCCTGTGCACACGTGTGTTGATGTACTCAGCTCTGGTGCGTGAGGGGGCCCATGCAGAGCTCTGCGTGCACAGGCTCTGTGTGCTGCTGTGCATGCCTGGGGCGCGCGTGCTGCTGTGCAGCTCTGCGTGTTCCACCAGGTCTCATGTGTGCTCTGTACCTAGGAACGTGTGTGTGCGCACGGGTGTTGTGTGTGTGCGCACGGGTGTTGTGTGTGTGCGCACGGGTGTTGTGTGTGCGCGCACGGGTGTTGTGTGTGCGCGCACGGGTGTTGTGTGTGTGCGCACGGGTGTTGTGTGTGTGCGCACGGGTGTTGTGTGTGTGCGCACGGGTGTTGTGTGTGCGCGCACGGGTGTTGTGTGTGCGCGCACGGGTGTTGTGTGTGTGCGCACGGGTGTTGTGTGTGTGCGCACGGGTGTTGTGTGTGTGCGCACGGGTGTTGTGTGTGCGAGCGTGTTCCTGTGCGTGCAGAGCCTGGTTTGCTCATGGGTATTGTGCACAGGCGTGTCCCTGTGCACATGTATGGGCAGGGAACATGTGTGTGTTGGTGTGCACAGGAGCTGTGTGTGCAGAGGCACCTTCACAGGTACCCGGCTCTGCACAGGCCTGGGTATTGGTGCCACGGCTCTGCATGTGTGTGCCACGGCTTTACATGTGTCTCCCCAGGCTGGGCACACTTGGGGACATGGCTGTGGACACATGGCTCCATGCATCTGAATGCTATCACAGTGCAGTCTGTGCACACATGTGTGTCTGTGTGCACACACGTGTGTGTGAGTGCTCTGCTGGCTCGGGTACACCCGGGGCTGTGCACACGCGGGTCTCGTGGCTGAACCAGGCTCTAGGGCTGGGTCCGTGTCCCCCTTTGTCTTCGTCCCTCCTGTGTCCTGTGNTGCACATGTGTGTCTGTGTGCACATGTGTGTCTGTGTGCACATGCATGGTTGTGTGCACACACGTGTGTGTGAGTGCTCTGCTGGCTCGGGTACACCCGGGGCTGTGCACACGCGGGTCTCGTGGCTGAACCAGGCTCTAGGGCTGGGTCCGTGTCCCCCTTTGTCTTCGTCCCTCCTGTGTCCTGTGCCCACCCCAGCTCCGGCCCCACCGGTCCCGGCTGCCGAGGCTGGGGCAGAAGAGTGGGAGCGCCAGAGCCCAGCAAAGGGCTCGGAGATGGCTCGGCCCCGCTGGCATCGCATCGCTCCGGGACAGCAAAGGGTCGGCCCAGCGCGGGGCACCGGCAGCGGCACCGGCAGCAGCAGCGGCACCGGCAGCGCCGCGGGCGCAGGGCCCGGCTCTGGTTCCCTTGTCCCAAAATAAAGCTCTATTTTTGTCCTGCTCCTCCCCGGCTCCNTGGCACCGGCAGCGGCACCGGCAGCGGCACCGGCAGCGGCACCGGCAGCAGCAGCGGCAGCGGCACCGGCAGCAGCAATGGCAGTGGCAGCGCCGCGGGCGCAGGGCCCGGCTCTGGTTCCCTTGTCCCAAAATAAAGCTCTATTTTTGTCCTGCTCCTCCCCGGCTCCTCCTGGGTCATTCCCGGCAGAGGCCCCAAGCGGGGCAGGGAGGAGGGTGCTGAGGCGCTGGCCCAGGGTGATGGCCCAGAGAAGCTGTGGCTGCCCCATCCCTGGCAGTGCTGGAGGCCAGGTTGGACACAGGGGCTTGGAGCAAGGGGCTCCAGTGGAAGGGGTCCCTGCCCGTGGGAGCAGGGGTTGGAGCTGGAGGAGCTTCAAGGTCCCTTCCAACCCAAAGCACTCCCTGACTCCATGGTTCCATGACTGCGGATGCTGGAGTCTCTTCCTGCCCTCTCTGGAACGCAGCAGATGACTGGACATGGAGCTGCCCTCTCAAAACCCAGCGTCATATCCCAGTTAGGAAAACCGAGCCCTGGTAACGCTCCAAACATCCTGACTCACAGCTCGCTCCTGGCCTGTGCTAGCACGGCTTGTGCTGGAATGAAACAGCCCCGTCCCAGCACGGGACTGCTCCAGAGGCCCCCTCAGCACCCCGGGACAAAGAACACGTGAAACCCACCTTTACAGCTTAAACTGCGCTGCCCCTATCTCCAGTACTGCCTGGTGGCACCGCAGATCCCTTGGGCTCAGAGCAGACTCCATGCTCCTTGGATAAGTTTATTTGCAATGCTCCGGCTCAGATGTGGAAAACTGCCGTTGGCTTTTCCTTGGTGCCTTGCCAAGGGGCCACAACAGCTCCTTTGTACTCTGAGCAGCAGCACTGCTCTTACTTCATCCTCAGGAACATAGAGCATCATCCCTGAGTCACAGCCTGGGCTGCGTTGGCAGGGACCTTAAAGCTCCTCCAGCTCCAACCCCAGCTCCCACAGGCAGGGACCCCTTCCACTGGAGCAGCTTGCTCCAAGCCCCTGTGTCCAGCCTGGCCTTGAGCACTGCCAGGGATGGGGCAGCCACAGCTTCTCTGGGCCATCACCCTGTGCCAGCGCCTCAGCACCCTCCCAGGGAACAGCTTCTGCCTGATCTCCAACCTGANCCAGGGATGGGGCAGCCACAGCTTCTCTGGGCCATCACCCTGGGCCAGCGCCTCAGCACCCTCCCAGGGAACAGCTTCTGCCTGATCTCCAACCTGAGCTTGTCGTGTTTCAGCTCAAACCCATCCCTTTATCCTGTGCTGCAGATCCTGGTGCTCACTGGGTGCAGAGCTGCTGCCGGAGCTGGCTCTGGGCTGGGTGATGGGACAAGAGGGCTCTGGCCAGGCCCTGCTGCCTGGGGGTTCCAGGAATGCTTTTCCCAACCAGAGGCATTCAGAGCAAGTCCTGAGTGCCCCCCATCCTGGATGAGATCCAGCTGAGTGCAGGAGNTGCGCTGTGTGCTCCATGCTGTGTCCTGTGTGCTGTGTCCTGTGTGCTGTGCGCTCCGTGCTGTGTGCTGTGAACTGTGTCCTGTGTGCTCCATGCTGTGTCCTGTGTGCTGTGTCCTGTGTGCTCCATGCTGTGTGCTCCGCGCTGTATGCTCCATGCTGTGTCCTGTGTGCTCCATGCNCGTGGAGCTGGAGGCCATGACACCATCCAGCCCTGCCTCAGGTGTGGAGCTGGAGGCCATGACACCATCCACCCCTGCCTCAGGTGTGGAGCTGGAGGCCATGACACCATCCACCCCAGCCTCAGGTGTGGAGCTGGGGGCCATGACACCATCCACCCCTGCCTCAGGTGTGGAGCTGGGGGCCATGACACCATCCAGCCCAGCCTCAGGTGTGGAGCTGGGGGCCATGACACCATCCACCCCTGCCTCAGAAGGAGTGGAGCTGGGGGCCATGACACCATCCACCCCAGNCACTGTGTGCTCCATGCTGTGTGCTGTGTCCTGTGTGCTCCATGCTGTGCGCTCCGTGCTGCCCGCTCACACCGCTCGGGATGGCGCTTCTCCACTCCACAGATGGCGGAGCCGCGCTCCCGCCTCACGGCGCCACAACATGGCGGCCCCCGCCCCTCACGGGNGGGGGCCATGACACCATCCACCCCTGCCTCAGGTGTGGAGCTGGGGGCCATGACACCATCCAGCCCAGCCTCAGAAGGAGTGGAGCTGGGGGCCATGACACCATCCACCCCAGCCTCAGAAGGTGCTTTTTGACTGTCCCCAAGAAGCCTCCACCTTACTTGTTCCCACAAACCCGGCACTAAGGGAGCAGCTCCGGTTTCCGAGGCTCCCGGCTGCCAGCCCAGTTCAGTGCCGGGGTTCATAACATCAGAAACCTGTTCTGCTTGGAATGAAGCTGATAAGCTCCGGGTTGGGTGGAGCAGTGATTCAGAGCAGCCCTGACGAGAAGCACTTGGGCTGTTGGTCAACAAGAAGCTCCCCATGGCCCAGGTTCAGTGAGTGCTTGAGCCCAGAGCCCCCAGAGCGTGAGCAGCAGCTCAGGGAGGGGATCCTGCCCCTCTGCTGGGCTTGGGGAGACCCCCCTGCAGCCCTGCTCCAGCTCTGGGGCAGCAGCACAAGAGGGACCTGGAGCTGTTGGAGCGAGGGCAGAGGAGGCCGTGGAGCTGCTGCGAGGGCTGGAGCAGCTCCAGTACAAAGACAGGCTGAGAGAGTCGGGCTTGGGAACAGCTTGGGCCATGCTGGTGTCTGCCTACATCCCGTGGCTCGAGCAGCACCCACACCCAGGGAGAGGTGCACTGAGTGGGAAGCAGGGAAATGCCAACACACAAATCATGCCATGAGTGCTCAGAGAGGAGCCTGGAGCTGTCACCAGGGGTGACCTGTGCTGGTGTCACCCAGTTGTAACCTGTGCTGGTGTCACCAGGGGTGACCTGTGCTGGTGTCACCCAGTTGTAACCTGTGCTGGTGTCACCCAGTTTTAACCTGTGCTGGTGTCACCCAGTTGTAACCTGTGCTGATGTCACCAGGGGTGACCTGTGCTGGTGTCACCAGGGGTTTCCTTGTGGGAGGATGCTGATGGGAAGGAGCTGGTTCCAAGCAGGTGAGAGCTCCCAGGTTTGGTGACAGCTGCATGTTACCATGCAGCTCTTGAGCTGTTGTTTGAACACTGCCTGGAGCCCTTGGCTCTGTCCCTGGGGAACGCACCAGCCAAAGCACACCCGGGCTCCTGCAGCCCGTCTCTCTGCCCCCCAGCTCTCAGCAGCCTTCGGGGCTGTTGGACTCTCCTGTCTNGGGCTTGGAGCAAGGGGCTCCAGTGGAAGGGGTCCCTGCCCGTGGGAGCAGGGGTTGGGGCTGGAGGAGCTTTAAGGCCCCTTCTTACACAGACCAGTCTGTGACTCTGAATCCCAGCCTACACCCACCAGGACCGGGGTTCCTGAAGTGCAGCACAGGGCACTCCTTGGCCTGATAACAGCTGCAGGGCTCAAAGGCTGCAGTCAGATGGTGAGGTCCCACCACTCCAGCAGTGCTGCAGTCACAGCATCCCCCATCCCGAGCTTGCTGTGGCAGCGGCTGCCCCTTGGTGCCATTTCCCTTTCCTCAATGTGCTCCAGCACAATGAGGACCCAGACACCACTGGGACAATGCAGAGACAATGAGGTTCCCTCTCTGCTTTGGTTTTCTCCTTTCCCACTGCCACCAAACCCATCAAGTCATCAACAGTCACGGTCCATCAGCCTTCCCTCTGAGGAAAACAGCACCCAGGGAGGGGAGGAGAGCTCTGAGCATCGTCCTGGAGATCCCAGATCCATCCAGGATGGCCGGGCAGTCCCTGCTCCCTCATGCATTGTTACAGCCAGCTCGCAGCACGCCCTGCCCTTCTCATCCAGCTCAGACTACACCAGTTTCCATCCCCCCTTCAGATACACACAGGAGATGGATCCCTAATGAGAGATGGACACAGGGCAGGCTCCACAGCTCCAAGGCAAGCTCCTGCCCAGAGGAGAGCTCTGCCAGGACACGGCATGCGGCTCACCCACCTCTCCTTCACAATGTGGTCAAGCTTGTAGGTGGGCTTGTTGTCCTTCAGCCGGTCTACGGTGTTCCACTCGCTCTTCCCGTACGCCTTCCGGAGCTTCCGCACGAACACCTGTGGGACAGCAGGAATGCTGGGGGGGGTCTGCGGGAGAGGCCGAGCCCCTAGGGCCCCTCGGGGGCTCCTGCAGGGAAACCACCTTGTACTCCCGGAACTTGTTGACAATGGGCTCATGGAGGAGGAATCTGATGTCCTTGAGGAGGTAGAAGGTCCTGGGAGCTGTGGAGCCTTTGTTCACCTTCTTCTTGTGCTTGGGCTCATGGGGGTAGATCCCCTTGAGGATGCAGAGGCGCCTGGGGGCAGCGGTGAGGGTGAGACACATGGGGCTGTAGCACCCAATGGTGCTGCCACCCCTCGGGCACCCAAACCCACAGCACCCTGGGAGCCCGGGGACGGGCAGGACAGGGCACCCGGCTCCCCATGGGGAGGGCCCATAGGGACACCCCGCCACAGGCCCCATCTCCCGCGGGGGTCCCGGCTGGGTGCTGGGCGCACCTGAAGTCGGGCAGGCTCAGCTGCAGCTTCTTCCGCGCCCGGTTGCGGGTGATGTAGTTGGTGGCGGCGCCGCGCTCGTACTGCGGAGAGACGGGAGGAGAGTCGGGACAGGGAGCCCCGGCACCGGGACGGGCAGCGGGCACCGGCGGGGGCGGAACAGAGCCAGGAGGCAACGGCGAGAGGGAGACCCGGCACCGGGTGGGGTGAGGGGAGCACGGGAAGGTACAGGGGGAGATGGGGAAGGGGGAACGGACGCGGTAGGGACACAGCGGGGTACCGGGGACGGACGCGGTACGGGCACGGGAGGGTACCGGGGGACGGACGCGGTACGGGCACAGGAGGGTACCGGGGACGGACGCGGTACGGGCACAGGAGGGTACCGGGGACGGACGCGGTACGGACACAGCGGGGTACCGCGGTCCCGGAGCAGAGGAGCTCCGGTGCGGGGCAAAGCGGGGGTAACCGGTACCTTCTTCTTCTCCACCCCTCCCATGGCCGCGCCGCCGCTGCCGCGTGCTCCCGGCGCGCCGCAGGACCCCGGGCTGCCCGCTCGCTGCCTGCAACCGGTGCTCTGGGCCCGGACCCACAGGTACCGCGCCGGGCTGGGGCAGCGCGGGCGGGGTGGGAGGCGGAAGCGGGGCGGGCGGGCGACGGGACCGGGCAGGGGAGGGGCAGGACAGGCGCGCCGAGGGCAGCCCGCGCGTTCCTGTAGGAGGGGTCCTGCGGCGCGGGGCACGCCGGGGGGTGCGGGGCGGGGCTGGTCCCCGCTGCAGGCCCGGCCCCGGGGCTCCGCAGCGGCGGCTCCTGCGGGGCGGGCCCGGGTCCCGGTGCCCCGTGGGGCGGGCGAGGCCGGGCTCGAGGGGACCCGCTCCTGGTAGCGGGGGGCGAGTGAGTGCCCATAGGGGTGGGTGAGTGCCCGCGGGGCTCCGTGCCCGGCCCCGGTGTGTGCTGGATCCCGGGCTGAGGAGCTGTGCGTTGGTTTGTGCCGCCCCGGGGGAAGCGCTGGGTGACACGGGACGGTCAAAGGGGGTATGGGCGATGGTGCGAGCACAGAGGGGTTATAACCAAGAGCCTTGAGCACAGAGGGGTTATAACCAAGAGCCCCAGCACAAAGGGGTTATAACCAAGAGCCCCAGCACAGAGGGGTTATAACCAAGAGCCTTGAGCACAGAGGGGTTATAACCAAGAGCCTCGAGCACAGAGGGGGTTCCTCGGCCCCACTGTTTGCACTGGAATGGGCTCTTTGCCTTGAAACAACCCGAAACCACCAAACGAACCGAAAATGGGGAAAAGGAGCAATTCCAAGTGGAGGGGGTTGAGGGAGGNAGCCTTGAGCACAGAGGGGTTATAACCAAGAGCCTTCAGCACAAAGGGGTTATAACCAAGAGCCCCAGCACAAAGGGGTTATAACCAAGAGCCCCAGCACAAAGGGGTTATAACCAAGAGCCTTCAGCACAGAGGGGTTATAACCAAGAGCCCCAGCACAGAGGGGTTATAACCAAGAGCCCCAGCACAGAGGGGTTATAACCAAGAGCCCCAGCACAGAGGGGTTATAACCAAGAGCCTTGAGCACAGAGGGGTTATAACCAAGAGCCTCGAGCACAGAGGGGGTTCCTCGGCCCCACTGTTTGCACTGGAATGGGCTCTTTGCCTTGAAACAACCCGAAACCACCAAACGAACCGAAAATGGGGAAAAGGAGCAATTCCAAGTGGAGGGGGTTGAGGGAGGAGAGGAGCTGAGGCTCTGCTGCTCTGCTCTCCCGGGGCTGTTCTGGGCTGATGCTGCCATGCTGGTGGCACCTAAGGATCACCCAGCGGGACCCCAGGGTGGCGGCTGTCGAAGCAGTTTAATGTTTGCCCAGTATCAGGTGTCCCTGCCCGGGGCCGGGCATGGAGCTGGGAGAGATTTGAGGTCCCTTCGGTCCAGCCCAGGCTGATTCTGTGCTGGTTTGTGTGGGGCTGTGGGTCCCGAGGGCTTGGACCTGGCCCTGCTGGGTCCCTGCAGCTGCTCTTGTCCGCCCTGCAGGTTGCAGCTGCTCTGGGTGCTGTTGGTGCCATGCAGCCTCATCCATCCCTACTGCCCTCCAGAGAGCAGCTCCCCCGGGACGTGGGTCACCTCCTGCCCCTGTCCCTGCTGGGACACCCATGGGTGCTCCCTGGGGTCCCCGCTGTGTCCTGTAGAGGCCAGGAGCCACGTCCTCAGCCCCCACCGAGTGCAGGGGTTCTGTGGGGGGCATTCCCCAAAGCCCAGCGTCTGCCCCGGAGCTTGGGGGTCCCCAGGGGACCCCACTGCGGGGATTTACCTGCTGGGGTTCAGCCCCCCCGCACCCACTGCCGTGCTGGGCTGCTTGACCCGCGTGTGCAGTTGACAGGACAGCGAGGTACGGCTCCCGAAGGGGACGGAGGGCGCAGGANTGGTGTGCTGTAGGGGTGATGGGTACAGGTGTGCTGCAGGAGGGTGATGGGTACAGGTGTGCTGTAGGGGTGACAAGTACCGGTGTGCTGCAGGGGGGTGATGGGTACCGGTGTGCTGCAGGAGGGTGATGGGTACTGGTGTGCTGCAGGAGGGTGATGGGTACCAGTGTGCTGCAGGGGTGATGGGTACCGGTGTGCTGTAGGGGTGATGGGTACCGGTGTGCTGCGGAGGGTGACAGGGTGTTTGCAGGAGCANGTGCGAGGCGCAGGCTCCAGCTCCGGCTCCATACAGCCGGGCCATGGCTGTGCTGCTGCAGCACGTGGATGCCTTCAGCACGGCTGCCACGCTGGCACAGGCGCTGCCGGTGCTGCACGGCCGCTCCTACCTGGACATCGCCTCCATGCACTGCGAGGAGGAGCTGGGTAGGAGCNCAGGAGGGTGATGGGTACCGGTGTGCTGTAGGGGTGACAGGTACCGGTGTGCTGCAGGAGGGTGACGGGTACAGGTGTGCTGTAGGGGTGATGGGTACCGGTGTGCTGCGGAGGGTGACAGGGTGTTTGCAGGAGCACTGATGTGGAGTGGCTGGAGACGGGGCGGCTGGCGCTGTACCTGCTGGGGCTGAGGGCCTCCTGTTCCCCAGTGGAGCACAAGCTGCTGCGCTCACTGGTGACATGGCTCAAGTATTACCTGGAGGAGGACTGGGCAGGTGAGAGCAGCCCCATGGCGTGACCACAGCAAGCACCCGCCTGGGTGCTGGCACGTTGGGCTGTGGTGACACCAGCCTTGTCCCCAGGCTCCCGGCGGCACGGCCACCCCATCACCAGTTACTACCAGTACAGCCTGGGCGTGCTGGCGCTGTGCGTGCACCGCAAGCGGGTGCGGGAGGAGGTGATCCGCCGGCTCCTGGCTGCCGAGCAGCACGCCAAGTTCGGGTACAGCGCCGGCAGTGCCATAGGTAAGGGGTCCCTGGGGGTCGGTGGGGTGGTGGCACGCAGGGCGGCTGCGTGGTGACGCCCTGTCCCCACAGACACAGAGGCAGTGGTTGCGATGGCCTTCACCTGCCTGGAGCAGGAGCGGCTGGTGGGGTCCACGCTGGCGGCAGAGCTGCGGGCCGCGGTGCACGGGCTGAGGAAGAGGATGGTGGAGGCACAGGGCGAGGATGGCTTCTTTGGCAACGTCTACAGCACTCCCTGGGCCATGCAGGTGGGTGTCCAGGGTGGGGGGACACCAGCATGGGATATGGGTTTGGGACGTGGGTGTGAGCATGCACACAGTGTGAACATCACGAGGTTCAAGAAGGCCAAGTGTAACGTCAGGCCCGAGTCAGGGCAATCCCCAACACAAAGACAGGTGGGGTGGAAATGGGGTGGAGAAGCCCTGAGGAGAAGGACTTGGGGTGTTGGGTGATGGGAAGTTCCCCATGACCATGGCACAGGGTTGGGACTGGGTGAGCTTTAGGGTCCTTTCCAGCCTTTCCCTTTCACTCTATGATCCTATGGCTCTATAAGCAGGGGTATGGGTACAGACGGGACTGTTTAGCCTGGAGAAGAGAAGGCTGCATGGAGACCTCAGAGCAGCTTCCAGTATCTGAACGGGGCCTATAGGGATGCTGGGGAGGGGCTCTTCATTAGGGACTGCAGTGACAGGACAAGGGGGAACGGGTTCAAACTGAAACAGGGGAGGTTTAGATTGGACCTAAGGAAGAAATTCTTTGCTGTGAGGGTGCTGAGGCACTGGAATGGGTTGGCCAGGGAGGTTGTGAGTGCTCCATCCCTGGCAGTGTTCAAGGCCAGGTTGGATGAAGCCTTGGGTGCCATGGTTTAGTGTGAGGTGTCCCTGCTTATGGCAGGTCCTTTCCAACCCGAACCGTTCTATGATTCCATGTGGGTACTGGGGCAGAAGCAGGGGCTGGGTGCTCAGTGCTCAGTGCTGAGCTCATGGTGGTGCCCACAGCCCAGTGCTCTGAGCCGCCTCCCTCCTCAGGACGCTGCCTCACTCCCTTCCTCCCTCTGGCTCTAGGTCTTCATCGCCACCAACTCGTGCGAGGCGCAGGCTCCAGCTCCGGCTCCATACAGCCGGGCCATGGCTGCGCTGCTGCAGCACGTGGATGCCTTCAGCACGGCTGCCACGCTGGCACAGGCGCTGCCGGTGCTGCACGGCCGCTCCTACCTGGACATCGCCTCCATGCACTGCGAGGAGGAGCTGGGTAGGAGCTGGGGACAGCTGGGGGGGNAGCCCAGCACCTGCCCCGGAGCTTGGGGGTCCCCAGGGGACCCCACTGCGGGGATTTACCCCCCGCACCCACTGCCGTGCTGGGCTGCTTGACCCGCGTGTGCAGTTGACAGGACAGCGAGGTACGGCTCCCGAAGGGGACGGAGGGCGCAGGAGCACGCGATTCCCAGCCCCGTCCCTTGGTGCTGACTTTGGCAGCTGGCTCTGACCCAGGCAAGGGTTCAGGTCTCGGTGCCCCGGCACAGGGCAGGGACACCCTGTGCTGATCCGGGCTGTGCGGGATCAGGGAGCTGGGAGGGAAGGGGGGCCGGGAATTGCTTATCTCTGCCCCGCGGGGGTCGGGCTTCACTTCCCTTCTCTTCGCCTCCAGCCAAAGTTCTTCCCTGTTCCTGCTGACTCGGCTCCAGTGTACGGAAACAGCCTCTTGTGACACCTTCCTGTGCCCGGCTCCGTCCCGGCTCACCCCATCCTGCTGTGCTCCGGTGCTGCACGGCCGCTCCTACCTGGACATCGCCTCCATGCACTGCGAGGAGGAGCTGGGTAGGAGCTGGGGACAGCTGGGGGGGCACTGGCACCGCTGGCAGCGCGGTGGTGGCCTGGCGCCCATCAGCACCGCGCTGGCCTCTCGCAGACACGCTGACGCCCATCAGCCCCGAGCCGCTGTCAGAGCTGCCAGGGAACAAGACGGTGCGGCTGGTGGTGGAGTGTCCTCTGCCACCGTGTCCCGAGCGCTGGCTCTACGACCACGCGGTGCTCGTACCCGCCAGTGCCACCCTCCTGGATGTGCTCAGGGCGGCCACTGAGCAGGGACCCCCCGACTTCACGTATGTGACCCTCACCCCCCGCGTGGCCATGCCCTGGGCACCCATCCATGGGCTCATCCACCCGGCAGTGCTGGCGCTGGACCCTCACCCTCATCTCCCCCCCGGCCAGGTTTGACACCAGGGACACCCCCCAGGGCCCCTACCTGAGCGGGGTGCTGGGGCTGGAGGCGCAGCAGCAGAAGCGCACGTACTGGCAGCTCCTCACGGCGCCCAGCACCAGCCTGCAGAGGGGTGAGTGACCGGGGACCCGCGGGAGGCACGGGGTTCCCGGTTGTCCCCACGGCCACTTTCCCACCCGGGGCTGTCCCTCTCTCCACAGGTATTGGTGACTACAGACCCTGCGATGGGGAGACCCTCATCCTGCGCCTCACCGAGTGGTAGAGGATGGGAGTGATGGCAATGAACCGCCTGCCCAGGCACTGACTCTGCTGTCTCCTGCCTCCTGCTTTCCTGCACCCGGGTGCCAGCACCCCAGATATGCCCTGGGGGGAGAAGGGAGAGGAGGGGGGGACACACGATGCCCTTGGTCTTGTGTGCATGGTGGGACGGAAGCACCCAGAGCAGCAGCTCTGTGCGTGGATGGGGCAGCAGCTGCTGGAGGCAGTAATTGTGGTGCCCAAAGCGGCCGGGTGCGGGCAGCCTGAGCCGGAGCAGTTCATGCCCTGAGTCACAGCCCTCCTCCGGGCGGGGCGCATCGGCCGCGCTCCAGCCCCGAGCGCTCGGGCGCCGCGGTGCCACCTCCTGGGTGCATCCCAGCCCCGGCCCCAGGAGGGTCGGGCTCGCCGGGGGGCTCTGACGCGGAGCCGGTGCCCCCGCCCGGGCGGCGCTGACGCGGTACCGGGGAGGAGCCTCCCGCTCTCCCTCCCTGCCTCCCTCTCGCCATCACCAAACTTTCCTCTCGCCGCTGGCACCGCCATCCCCGCACCGGCACCAGCGCCCCGCGGCTGAGCCCTGACACCGGGCACCGGGCGGGCAGCACCGGCACCAGCGGCGGCCGAGCTCGGCGCGGGAGGACGGGGCAGAGCGCAGGGTGGCAGCGGCGGGGAGCGGAGCCGGAGCCGGAGCCCATGTGCCCGCGGTCCCGGCGCGCCGATGAGGCAGCGATGGTGACAGCCACCGCCGAGCGCGCCCGCCGGCCCTGGAAGCCGGACCCGGGGCAGGCGCGGGGCGGTCGGGCCCCGCCGTGGCCGTCGGTGCCGCTGACCCTGACGGTGCTGGCCTGGCTGGGCACCGGCACCACCATGGCCGGCCTCAACAAATGGATCTTCTCGGCGCACGGGTTCCGGTACCCGCTGCTGCTCTCGGCTCTGCACATGCTGTCGGGGGCGGCCGTGGGGCGGGCGCTGGGCTGGGCGCGGGGCTTGGCCCCGCCGGCCCCGCGGCCCCGCGCCAGGATCTACCTGCTCAGCATCACCTTCTGCACCAGCGTGGCCTTGGGCAACCTGGGCCTGAGCTCCGTGCAGCTGGACGTGGCGCAGGCCGTGGCGGTCACCACGCCGCTGGTAACGCTGCTGCTGTCGCGGGTGCTGGGGCGCCGGCGGCACCACCCGCTGCAGTACCTGGCCATGGGGCCCGTGTGCGCCGGGGCCGCCTGCGCCATCGCCAGCGGCCACCAGCCCGGCTGCGGCTTCCTGCTGGCTGCTGCCGTGCTCCGCGCCCTCAAGTCCATCCAGCAGAGTAAGTGCCGCCCCTGCCCCCTGTGCTGCCCGCACCCTGCCCTGCCTGTCCCCTGCCTGTCCCCTGTCCTGCCTGTCCCCTGCCCCCTGTGCTGCCTGTCCCCTGCCCCCTGTGCTGCC
>NDXB01017060.1:0-40685 GCA_002631895.1 Agapornis roseicollis
GGGGGGGGGGGGGGGGGGGGGGGGGGGGGAAGGGGAACGGATACGGGCGCGGCCGGACGCGGCCGCAGCCCCGACACCACGCGTGGACCCGGGTCACTTGCCTGAAGCCCAGGGCCGGGTCCTCCTCCTCCTCCTCCTCCTCCGCCTCCCCGTCGGGGCTGCCCCCGCCCCGCACCGCGGACCAGGTCCAGCGGGCCCAGTGCACCGGCGACAGGATCTGCCAGGCGCTGAACGCCATCGGCCCGCTCCGAGCCCTCGCTCCCCGCTCCCCGCTCCGCTCCGCTCCCCGCCGGGCTCGCTGCGGCCGCGCCGCCCCCAGCGCCAAGGGCCTTCCCCCGTAAGGGCTGCGGGGAGGGGGAAGAAGAGGCCGCCCCCCGGCACCGCCCGGCGGGAGGGACCGGACGGGGACACCCTCCCCCCCCCTCCCCCCCTCCTTCCTCCTCCAGCCCCAGCACAAGCAGCGCCCGGCGCGGGGGATGCGGGGCGGGATGCGGAGATGGATGCAGGGGATGATGCGGGCACCCCGAGCCCGCACCCCGCGGGTGGGTGGTGAGGAGGAGCTGCTGCTGCTGCTGCTGCTGCTGCTGCTGCTGCTGCTGCTGCTGCTGCTGCTGCTGCTGCTGCTGCTGCTGCTGCTGCTGCTGCTGCTGCTGCTGCTGCTGCTGCTGCTGCTGCTGCTGCTGCTGCTGCTGCTGCTGCTGCTGCTGCTGCTGCTGCTGCTGCTGCTGCTGCTGCTGCTGCTGCTGCTGCTGCTGCTGCTGCTGCTGCTGCTGCTGCTGCTGCTGCTGCTGCTGCTGCTGCTGCTGCTGCTGCTGCTGCTGCTGCTGCTGCTGCTGCTGCTGCTGCTGCTGCTGCTGCTGCTGCTCCCTCCCCTCCCCACGCAAACGCCCAAATTCACCTCTTTCTGCCCCAAATTAAGGGCACCCCCTGTCCATCACCAGCCTCGAACCCACCCACCCCCACTCCCACCCCCGCCCACCGAGAGGGCAAGGGGGCTGTGAAACCGGATCGGCCCCGATTTATCCCACGTTTATGGGGCTGCACCTGTGCTCTAGCACAGATTCCTTCCATTCGGGATGTGCCAGTGGCCCCCCGAAGGGGCCGAGCCGGGAGCAGCCGATCCTTCCCTAGGATTCAGTCACAGAAGGACAGGGAAACACCTGCCCCTTCCTTCCATTTTCCAAAGAAATACCGGCCTCGGCAGCCCTGGCTGATGCCACATCCTGACTGATTCAGGTTTCTTTATGTATATAACTATTGGCGTTCCCTGCAGGAACAAACACCCCTGAGGGCCTCCCATGGGAATCTTCCCCCTGAGGACAGCTCCCACATTCGTTATCTCCCACAGAGCGGAGCAGAACGTTCCTGATGCATCCAAAGGAACGTCCATGGCTTTGGCAACGGAGCTGCAGCTCCCCACATTCCTCCCGCCTCATCCCACTCCCTGCGGCAGGTCCCAGGGGTGCTGTGCTGCCAAAACCAGCCCGGCCCGTTGTGAAGAGGCCCTCGATAACCGCCCCATGTACTCCCATGGCAGGCTCAGACCACTTCCTGGTGAATCATCCACCAGCTCCCAGCCTAGGAATGCATTCGCATGGGCAGAGAGGCCTGAGGATCACAACGGACCCGTCCAGCGGGTCCGGCCGCCTCCATTACCAGCCTCCAGCAGATGCTTCAAAGGGCTCATTCCTCATCTCAAATAACCTCCCTACAGGGAGCCTTTCCTGCGAGCTTCCATCTGTTGGTGTCCTTATTAAACACGTGCGTCATTGCTTGTGTGCTCTCACTGCCCCTTCTGCCCACGAAGAGCTCTCGTCCCCCTTATACAACGCTTGCAAAGGCACCACCACATCCCCAGTCACCCCTCGGCTGCATTGCTGAGGATGCTGCGCAAGAGGGGACAAAGTGAAAGCCCAGAGGCTGAGGTAAAAAGCAGAACCTCCGCATCCTGCAGCCTCCATCTGCTGCGAGCAGAAATGAGCAGCGGCTTCCTGCCATCTGCAGAGCTGCTTTCTGCAGATGCATTTTACATAAGGGCAGTCCTGCACGCTGCAGCATCCGCTCCCGCTCCCCATTCCCACCAGGAATGGGAGCCCCAATCCCTCCTGACCACTGAAACTGGCTGGAGCAGCGGCTGATGCCTGCAGGAATAGGATCGAGTGGCAGCAGGAACGGGATCAGCAGGATTGAACCACACAGCGGCGGCGGCAGCAGAGCTCCTGCCCTGCAGGGCGCTGGGGTGGGAAGATACAGGAGGAATGCAGAGGCAGATCCTGCTTCCATTTGATGAGCAATTAAGGAAATGCCTCCAGTGCCATTTTCCAGCTTGGCACCAGCACCGGCTGCGCAGCAGACAGCAGCAGATAACCTCACTGCATCGCTGGCACCGCTGGCACCGGCTGCCAAGTGCTGCTCAGCACAGAGAGGACCCTGAGCTGCTCACAAGGAGACCTGCAGCGGTTCCCATGCGCAGGGTGAGCTGCAGCTTTGCGGTCACCTCCTGCCCCAGCCTGGGACTTCACTGTGCACAACGGTGGCACCTCGGGGGTAGGCAGTGATGTACAGCCCCAGTTACCAATGTACAGCCCCAGTCACCAATGTACAGCCCCAGTCACCAATGTACAGCCCCAGTCACCAATGTACAGCCCCAGCTACCAATGTACAGCCCCAGTCACCAATGTACAGCCCAAGTTACCAAAGTACAGCCCAAGTTACCAATGTACAGCCCGAATTACCCATGTACAGCCTCATATCAGTGTACAGCCCAAGTTACCAATGTACAGCCTAAATATCAATGTACAGCCCCAGTTACCAATGTACAGCCCAAGTTACCAATGTACACCCCGAATTACCAATGTACAGCCTAAATATCAATGTACAGCCTGAATTACCAATGTACAGCCTAAACATCAATATACAGCCTGAATTACCAATGTACAGCCTAAATATCAATGCACAGCCCAAGTTACCAATGTACAGCCCAAGTTATCAGTGTACACCCTAATAGCGACATGAAATCTAAAGTACCAATGTACAGCCTAAGCTACCAACGTACACCCTATCAGTGTACAGCCTAAATATTGATGTACAGCCCAAGTCACCAATGTACAGCTGAAATAACAATGTACAGCTGAAATAACAATGTACAGCCCAAGTATCAATGTACAGCCTCTCACCACCCTGCCCCAGCACCCAGTCTCTCCCATTGGGATCCATGCAAAGACCAATCCATGGATACAGGAGATGCTGCTGTGGCAGCACGGTGGTCCTCAGCCCTGGGAGGCTCTAACCATGGGCAAAGGCTTGCGTAATCACTATTTGTCCTGGCTTTGCCTCTGTTTAGGCAAATACCATGGGTACCCAAGTGACATCCTCCATCAGCCCTGCAAGCACAAGGGGAGATGCCCCAAGAAGGGATTGTTGGCGTTCTTGCAGCCCTTTCCCTATGGATCACCAGCCTGGGTGATGGCCAAGGGCCACCACATTGCTCTGGGAAGGAAAGCCAGGAGCAGGCAGTGCAGAATTGCTGGATGATGGCTTTCCAGGGAAGGGGAATGCATGCAGCAGCATTCTGCCTCCAGGCAAGCAAGTGGAGCCCCAAAGGGTCTGGAGCTGGAACAGCTCCTGGCATCATGGAGGCTGCAAAAGGATGCAGAATCCTCCTCAAACTTCTTACGCTGATCCTTGCAGGAAGCCAGCTGCATCCAGGGATAATAGTTCTGTATGTAGGGATATCAGCTCTGCATCCAGGGATAATGGTTCTGTATCTAGGGATAGCAACTCTGTAACCAGGGATAATGGTTCTGTATCTAGGGATAGCAACTCTGTAACCAGGGATAATGGTTCTGTATCTAGGGATAATGGCTCTGTATCCAGGGATAGCAGCTCTGCATCCCTGCATCTGGGACAGCATCCCAAAGCATCTTGTGGGCATGGCAGCATCCCAGAGCACCACCCAGGAGCAGCAGCATCTCAGAGCATCCCCCAGGCCCAGCAGCATCCCAGAGCACCCCCCAGGAGCAGCAGCATCTCAGAGCATCCCCCAGGCCCAGCAGCACCCCAGAACATTCCCTGGGAACGCCAAGCCTGAGGAAACTCATTTGGGACTCAGGATTACTCAAGGACAATGGAGTTTAAGCACTGACAAGAGGCGATTTGGCAGCTCCCAGAACCAAAGCCAGACTTGAGCTCTTCTAGGAACGGCCGGAGGGTGTCGCTTGTGGATCGTTAATTCCAGACTAAGTGCTCTCTATACCTGGGAATGGGAGAAGGGAAGGAGGATTCATTGGAATGGACTCCAGGATGTCGAGAGGCTCCTACGCATTTAAAACACGTTTTAATGCCAGCGTCAGCTTTGGGACTTGCTAACTTGGATGAGCCTTTGGGATCTTTCGTGCATGAAAGGTAACGGGTTGGTTTGGGAGTCCTGCCCCCAAAGGTGGGATCCTGGAAGAGGACTGGATCCAGTTAGAAAAGGATGGCCTGCTTGCTGTTCTCCTTACCCAAGGAGCCTGAAGACTGATCTGGGGACAGAAGATGGTAGCAAAGGTACCACACGCAGGACATCTGTGTCCCGCAGCAGGATGATGAAGCATCGAGTGGTGCTGCAAGAACAAGATGCTATAGAATCAAACCTTACGAACACTTTAAATCCAGCTCATACCGGGGAAAACAGAACGTGAACACGATTGTTTTACAGACTATTGAACAGGAAGACGTGATTTGAAAGGGTATGAGTCAAGAAGTTGTTAGTTGTAGTAGTCATCGTGTTTGTATCTGTGTGATTATTCAATGTTGGAACTCAATCATAGGTTATGAAAAGATGAGGTTCATTAGAATGGGTCCCAAAGGGAGGAATGATGTCGATTTGCAGCAAGGTCACAATCTAACCCAGAAGAAACGATGCAAGGTTTAGAACCATCTTGTTTTCAGGGACCAAACCAAGGCCAAAGTGCCCCAGAGGAGGAGGAGGAGAAGGTAGAGAGCATCCTTAGACCAAGGATGTCAAGAGGCTGGCAAGGTAAAGCAGGACCGTCCTCAATGTCCTCCTCTGTTGGGGTATTCTCCCCCAGACAACCCTCCGACACCCCACACGCCAGCCTTTGTTGCTCAGCACATCCCGGCGCAGGCGCAGGGAATCTGGCTCCTTCCGCACAATGAATATGCATGAGGGAGGCGGGATAATTGCATTCGTTAGGTGGAGCTTTGGTGTACAAGTATAGGCTGAAGGATCTGTGGAGATGCCCCAACCGAGCCCTGCGCATGGAATGAACGCCTCCTCCCCAGACAGGCTGGGAGCGTGGTTTGGGAGCTCTCTTGCCAACACACCAGCTCCCTCCTGGCGCACGCAAGCGCTCGCTCAGCATCCCAACCCTCAGCTCCCTTCTCCTTCCTACCTTTGCCCACGCAGGCTTGTCCCGGGCTCCGTCAAATCTCCGTTACCTTTCCCGGTAGCTCCTTGGAAAGCCGCTTGCGCAACTGCCTGCAGAAGGAGCAAGGAGGAAGGAAGGGGCTGGGCAGCGTGGGGAGGGCCGTGGCCGGTGTCCCGGAGCACGGAGGAGGGTTTGTGGGGTTTGGCAGCACTTCCATGGGCAGAAAGAGGAACCGATGGGGCTGAGGGATCGGGGCGAGCATCCATGCACCAGCGATGCCGGTACCGGAGCTGCAGGATGGGGGGGGGGCCTTGGATCCCGTCCTGCCAGGGCCCCACTGGTGTCATGCTGGAAAAATGTGCTCTTGGCTAGAATTTGGCAGCCTGGGCTCTGGAGGGGAGGGAAAGGGAAGCTCTGAGCTTACAGAGGGAGTGAGAGCTGCGGGGAGAAGGGATAGGGAGCAGTGAGCTGCGGGCAATGGATGTGCTAATGGGTTGATGGCCGAGGAGGCTGCTTTCCCCCCATGCAAGACGGGAGGACAGGGATGAACGGAGTCACCGAGCTCCCCAGAGAATCAGAGGATGGTTTGGGTTGGAAAGGACCTGAGGAGCATCCAGTTCGGCTCCTGCAGAGGGAGCACAAGGAGCGGGATGAAGCCCTGCGGCCGCGGCCATTTCAGCCTCGAAAAGCATCAGGCAGGGGAGTTGCTTCCCAAAGGGAGCAGAAAAGGGCTCAGAAGGGGAACATCCCCTCCCAAACAAGTCCTGCTCCCGTAGCCAGGGGGTGCTCCCTGCCCTGGGATCTGCAGCAGCCGCACAGAGGGAATAAACCCAGCTCCTGCATCCCCACCGCTGCAAAAGCAGGAGGAGGGCAGGGATTGGGAAGGAGAAGGACACAAGGGCGGGATGGGGGTGACAGCACAGGAGCCCCCGTCACTTCTCTGGGGTGCCCTTTGTCCAAGCACCCTTCCCGGCCACCCAGGGCTCCTCCAGCCAGGACAGGGGGTGAGTTCCTTGGCCAAGGAGCAGAGGTTCCACTGGTTTATCCTGCTTGGATGGCCGGAGCATCCTCTCGGTGCAGGACCCGCGCCGGGCTCGCTTCGGCAGAGGGCAGCAGCACTCCCCGCTTGTCCCATCGCTGGCCCCGGTCCAGCCCCACGTTCCCATCTCCCCACTTGCTCTTTCTTTGCAGACGCTTCCTGTTGTTGCCGTTCCGCTCCTTCACCTCGGCCCTTGATCTGCCCTGCGAGGTGGCAGCGGAACCGACCCTCGCTGCATCCCCTGCGCACAGCGCAGCCTTGTGCCATCATCTCCCATCCACTCCTTGTCTATCTGCTCTTCCCAAGGATGCTGGACCAGAATTGCTGCCATGGGCAAGACTGGTCCACAGCGCCCAGCACCACTCAGGGCTGCAGGATCCTGTGTTCCTGCTCCCCTGCATCCTCAGCTCTTCAGCAGGGTGCTCCAAGCCCAGCGCATTTCAACGTCCCACCTTCAATTCCATGTGTTGCAATCCCAGGCATTGAAAACCAGTCAGAAACCTGAGCCCCCGCTGCAGCCAGGACTTTGCCAGTTGTTTTCCAAGAGCTGGTCCCAAGCATCCGGCCTTGCATGGAGCTGGAAGGGTCCTGGAGCGTGTCAAAGCCGGAGCAGTGAGGAGCGAGTGGCACGCTGACCAGGGAGCTTATAATAAAACCAGATTTATAGCCATCACCCAAATGTAGCCTCAGCTTGGCTCCAGTTCCCTCATTGCATCATTCAGGGCAGAGGCTGCTGCACAAGTACCTGAATAATTGGTATTCAGGGCATAATAAAGCTCCCAGCGTGGGGCTGGGTGATGGCAGATCCCGAGCAGGGGGATCAGATTTTCCAGGAACTCTTGGTTTGGGATATTTGTGGACACCAGCGAAGGGAAGCGGCTGCTCCTTGTTGTGAGAGCAGGAGATGCTGCCACCAAGGCTGTGCCCAGCTGCCTGCCCTGGCATGGAGCCGGGTGAGCACCGAGGGCAGCAGGATCCCCTGGGACAGCAGGATCACACCGATCCCAGGGGATATCCCTGGAGCACAGAGGGATGGGCTTGGATGCAGGTTCCCAGGGCAGGGTTAGAGGCAGCACCTTCAGCGCCGTGCTTCCTGGATGTTCCTCCTTACAGGAGGGGTCTCTTCCTATTTAGTCCATGAGCACTCAATTCACATTGGCCCATGGAGCCCTTCCAACACTCGGGATACAATGAGTTAGTATCTGTTGCTCTGGAGTTTGTATCCAGGCTGGAAGCCCAGCCAGCTGGGAGCATGCTGGGTCCAGGCTCCAATACAAAGAACAATGGGAAGGCACGGAGAGAGGCCGGCAAGGGGCAGGCTCCTGCTCCTGGAGACAGCGCCGCATCTGGGGCTCCTCAAAGCTCTCTGGGTCTCCACCTAGAGAGGATCACAGCTTCCAGACCTTCCTTTTAACTCCATGCCTCGTCCCTTTGCTCCCCTCCGGGGGTTCTGCGTGCCAAATGGGATGCTGCCTGGATGGGCTCCAGATGCAATGCAGCTAATCCATTTCTATAGCTGGGAGCAGGTGCCTTGGGCATCACAAGCAGCTCATTCCCAAGCACTGGAGAAGCCCAAAGGCAGAGGATAACCACCAGCTCCAGAAACACCCCATGGAACCGTGGTCCACAGCTTCATTGCCTGATGCTCACTGGGCCAGCAGGAAGAGCTCCGGATGCAGCCACAGCATCATCCAGCACCCCCAGCAAGGGACACAGGGCCAGAGCTGTGACCTGCAGCCCTGCAGGGATGCGCAGCTCCCCATAGGCTTTGCATCCTAAAATGAAGAATAGAGGCACCAGGCTGTGAAGAAACCCATTTTTGCCAGTATTTCCCCCAGTTCCTGCTCCCAGGCACAAACAAGGACGTGCACAAGCAGAGGGTGCCCACACATCCAGATCACAGCAAGATGAAGAGAGCGGAGGGGAGGAAAAGGGAAACATCTGCTGCTGGAACTGGGCATAGGAAAGGCCAAAGGGTTTGTTTTCCATCCCCAGAGCACAGCAATGCGGTGAGTGGAACCCAGGCACGGAATCCCATCCAAACCCACAGCTCCTGCCTCAAAAGGCTTCTTTGTCCTTGCTCATCCCATCTCCTGCTCCGGGAGGAAGGGACCCGTTACCAGCGCATCCCTGTGGAGCCTTGGTGGACCGATGGGTACCACCAACGGACCACGTGCCATAGCCGGACCGATGGGTACCACCACTGATGACAGCCACATCCTCAAAGCATCCAGGAGCATTAGGCTCTATCCAGGAGCAAGGTGCCCCATAGGCAACAGGTCCTGGGGGATCGGGGGGGAACCTTCCCTATAGGCAGCTCCCAACACGCTTGGATGCGATGGCCCTGCTGAGACAAAGAGCCATTGCTGGCTTCAGCTGCCCTGGGTGGATTTTTCCCCTCTCTTGGATGAATCACCTGCTAAAAATATTCCAAGCGGAGCCTTGGCCAGACCTTTCCCTGCTCTGGAAGCAAAAATATTTGTTTTACTCCGGCCGTGCCTGGGTTTTAGCAGAACTTTATGATCCATTTCTGAGGAATGTGCCATGCTCCGTGGTCAAATTACAGCTGCCTTTGGCTCCCGGCGTCCGTTGTAAACGGCTTGGTTAAGATGCAGTTGTTTCTCTGCCAGAAGACTGCAGTTTCAGCTGGGTTCCCCCCCCCCCAAAGCACTGGTTTTGCCCACTTGATGGTGGTTGTCATCCCAAGGGGTTACCACTTATCTGCAGGCTGAGTTTGCTTAGAATGGGAGCTTTCACATAGAACGGTTTGGGTTGGAAAGGACCTGAAACTCATCCAGTTCCAACCCACTGCCATGGGTGTCTATGGGACAAGCATCACTTAAGAGCATCGCTTAAGAGCATCACTTAAGAGTTCAAACTACAACAGCCACAAAGGTTATCTATGGGCACCCATGGGGACCGCTGCTGTGCCCACGGCACAGGGCTGTGCTTTTGGTGCATCATAGATGTGCAATGAGGTCCCTGAGCTGTCTGTGCAGGTAGGGTGTAATCAGAGCAATACCTGGAGCCAAAGGAGCTTCATCCTGCTCCTACCTTTCTCCCAAGGTGTGGAGTTGTAGCAGTGCCAGGGGGCTGGAATCAGGGTGGATGCTGCATCCCATTCCCATCTCCTCCTGGCTCCGTGCTGGCTGCTTTGCCCTTGCTCCTGTGCCAGGCACACCTTCCCTATAAATCTCAGTTTGAGTTTCGGAAGGAAAGGAGAGGAATTGCTTTTTCTTGCCTCAGGGCAGAGGGAATAATGGGATCTTTATTCCCCAGTAATTACGTTGATTTTTGTGTGGGTTTCAGTTCGGCTCCCTTCCAGCCTTCCCTATGCAGGAACGTGGCCTTTGGATGGGTGTCTGGATGCAAGCATGGATGGGCTTGCAAGGAGGATGCAGGAGCCAGGGCACTGCGTGTCCTACAAGGGCTATAGGCAGGCTCCAGCCCACAGATCCCAGCTGGTGCTGCAGTCGGAAGAGCAACGAGCAGGAGCTCACAGGAGCTGAGGCTTCAGCCTGTCCATGCCCGGAGCAGGGCTGGCATCTGCCCGGTGCGGAACGCGCTTCCTGGCCCCGCTCCATCCTTCCCGAGCGGCGCCAGGGAGTCAAAGCCCGCTGCTGCCCTTGGCCACGTTACTGGTGGTTTCTGCAGGGAGGCCAAATATGTCCCTAAAGCCGGTGCTCAGGAAGAGGCAAAGACATGGAGCAGCCACAGGGCTGCAGCTGCCCGCAGGAGCGCTCCGCAAAGGGCTGGGGATGAAGCTGAGAGGATGCTTTGGCTCGCAGCTCTCCTCTTCCCCAAGGAAAGGCTCCAGGGTGGGTGGGATTGCTCCAAAGAGTGGCCCAGCGAAGAAGGACCCTCATTTCCCACCCTTTTTTCCTTGTTTTCCAGGGCTTTGTCCTGATGGCAGAGCCTGGGGCTGTTGTCTTCCCCATTGTAGCCAAACAGCCGGAGACGCTTCACCAAAGAGTGAACTATGGGCACCGTGTGCCAGGGAAGAGTTGCTGCCATGCTGGCCAGTAGCTGGGATGCTCTTCATGCCAGTATCCCCATCCCACAGATGGGAGCAATCCCAACTGCTGCTCCGAGGTCTGCCAGCTCCCACCAGGCACTTGCCCATTGCTGCCTCAATCTCAGCCCCATCAGTGAGGATGGGGGAATGCATCCCGGCTCTTCCCCTGGCAGAAAGGCATTTTGATCCATGCAGACCCCAGCACAGGGAATGGGATTCAGCTCATCCCCTTGGCTGCCATGTGAAGAGCAGGCGGCAGCCCCAGGAATGGGCTGGGAGATGAAGGAAAACCCCAGGAACAGCATCTGGTCTTGTGGTGGTTTTGCCTGTGCCGGATGTCACAGAGCGAAGGCAGCCCCGTGTGGGACACACTGCAGCCTACCTGCCATATCCTCAGGGCATCAGCTGGGCTGAACCATCACACTGAGGCTCAAGGGATCGGCTGCTGGTGCAATGTGGCAGCTCTTACCTCCAAAGCGGGAAGAGGACCGGGATACAGGAGCATCCCGCAGCCGCGACACCAGGACATCCACACTGTCTGCCTGCCTGCCTGCAAAAGCAAGCATCCCGTACAGATTTACACACCCACACAGCATTCCTAGCAAGCAGAGAAAGAGGGGAAACAGTGTTTTGGTCAGAGCTTTAACAACATCAAGACACGCAGCCAAAAGCTGATGGAGAGGACGGACCTTCACCAGCGCTCCCCATCCCTCTCCTTCACTGCAGGGCAGAGAGCAGAGGAGAACAACACACCCCCAAACCAGAAACTGCTGTGTTTGCACAGCGCCTGTGGGTCACAGAGGGGATAAAACCCCCAAAAACACAGCCCTGTCATCAGGGATGCAGCACCCCCTCAACGCCCCAATCCACGTCCCCTGCACAAGTGTTCATCGGATGCGGCACCAAGAGCCCCATCCCCTCCAACCAGGCTCAGGAAGTTTCTGTCCTCGGCTGTAACCCCTTTGGTGTGGGAGAGCCTGGAACTCATTACAAATCGCTTCAGTGACTTTGGCTCGCTTGAGCTAATTAAATTGGTTTCCCCCAGCAATCCTAGAGCCATGAAAGCACCACTCGGCTCCCAGGCTCGCTGTGCGAAACTCATTACAGCAAAGGAGAGCTTGGCAAGGCCCGAAACAGAAAGGCTCGGTAGTAAGGAGCAAACCCAGCCCGGGGGTGCTGGCTGGAGCATGTGTCTGTGTGTGCTCGGAGGTGTTAGAGACAGCCTCGCATGGGGATGGGGCTGAGCTCAAGCAGGATGCGGTGCTCGGGCTTCAATGCTTTGCCAAATCTGGGCATAGAAATAAACTTGGAAGGGCAGTGTAGAAGTCAAG
The DNA here is from genome assembly GCA_002631895.1 of Agapornis roseicollis. NCBI lineage: Eukaryota > Metazoa > Chordata > Aves > Psittaciformes > Psittacidae > Agapornis > Agapornis roseicollis. The sequence continues at coordinate 11,758 of NDXB01017060.1, forward strand.
GCAGGGAGCTCTGGGTTTCCATAGGAAGCAGAGTTAATGGCTTGGCAGAAAGGGGGTGTTTCCATTTATACACAAGAATTTCCTCCTCCTCCTCCTCCTCGAGGCTTGTAAGGAGGATAAAGTGGGGCAGTTCTGCAGGACCTGGCAGCAGGACTTCCCATGAGGAAGAACTTCCCGGTTTCCAACAAAAACCGATGGTTCCTCGAAAGCTCTGAGGATGCTCAGGGCCTTCCTGCTCCATGGGCACAGCATCCTGGGTACCACCTTCCCCCCAGACCGGGCTTTGCGGTGTCCCTGCATCCTCACCTTGAACTCGGTGTGAGGGGACAAGAGGGCTCAGTATGTGCCATGCATCAAGCTGGAAGTGGATGCCACGGTAGGATGGAGGCTGCAATGAGCTTTTCCCCTCCATCCCCACTGCTACCCCAAAGCAGACCCTTGACTGGCTGCAGTTTACATCCATCTGCAAGAGCACATTAAGGAGGGAGAGAAAGGCTGGCAGCTGACCACAAACCTGCTCCCCAGAGAGGTCCTTACCTGACTCCAACCAGATGCTGTTTATCAACTGGAGCATATAGAACATGCCCGATGTGATGGAGACAGAAAAAACACAAGAAATGCTTGTTATGCTCAGGGCTTCAGAGGTGGGGGTTCATCCTCAGGCCGGATATACAAGTTCCAGGAGAGGAATATGCATCCCTGGAGTCCCGGGCTGGATCTGGAATTCATATACTCTGTAAATGCACTCTATTTAATACAGGACTCAAGAAAAGGGGTTGGAGTTATTGCACTGGAGAGCTGGATTGCGCAGTTACAGCTTGGAATTAGGGAATCACTGCAGGTCTGTAACGCAACACGTCAGCCCCATGGAAAGGGCAGGACGATGCATTCTGGCTGCAGTTGTGCCTCTGTTCTCCAACTGCTGCCCTGAAGCACATTGAAGCCCAAGGCAAGGCTCCAGCAGAGCCTGGCCCAGCCCAGATCCCCGTTTGGATTAAGCCACTGACACCCCCATGAAGCTGGAAAACCAGGAACTGAGTTTGCATCCACGTGAAGATGAAGAAGCTGCGCAGACAGGGATGCGTTCCCAAGTCCCTGGCATTGGGAGCCAGGTCCAAGCACTCCCAAAGCCAGAGGAAGCTGCACTAGAGCCAGGGCTGGGATGGGAGAGGACGTGCTGCTAACATCAGGGCAGGAGCAGCGTGGAACATGGTAGTGATCCAGCCCAAGCAGAGACAGATGTCTTTGCTGGGAAGGCAATGAGAGGGCTCTAACAGAGACACAAACAGGCACATCTCTGTTTATAGACAGATATACAAAGGTTCATGTGCCTTTTATGTATTCCCACTTGGATGTTAAGGACCTATCCCACAGGCAGGCATCACAGGGCCCTTGGGCACAGCACGGAGCTCTGCTGCAGGCGGCTTGGCTGCTTTGGAAAGCATCCCAGTTCCTCTGGCTGGAGATACTGAGGCACTGGAAAAAGTGATGTGCTCTGCACACATACGTGCCCCCAGCAGCATCCATCACCGTGTCGGGGTGCCAACAGTGACACAGAGCCAAGGGAACACGGTGCTGTAGCTCCTGGATGTGCTGGGGAGTTGTGCTCCCGAGGGGTTCTTGCCACCACGTACAGCACAGACACATCCAGTTCTAGTCACTGCCTGCTGGGAAACCACCCCAAAGGCTGCCCTTTGCTGGCACAAGGCACAAAGGAAGCCAAAAGCTGCTTCTGCCACCAGCTTGGAGGATGCATGAGCATCATAGAGGTGGTCACCCCTCATGCACCCGTGTCTCGGAGCACCAGCCGCAATCACAGCCCCCCAGTTCCTCCATTCCCACACAATCACATCCACGCTGCAGGAGATGCAGCTCCTTCTGCTCCCGAGCATCCTACATGAAAGGCTGAGCTGGGAGCAGGACCTTTCCCCGGCAGCTACTGAAGCCATCACCAATCACTCACATCCCTACGGCTCCTCCTGAGGCTGCTTCCTCTTAACCCCACCTCTGGGAGCTGGCTCCGCTCTCCAGGAAGCAATATCGTGTCCTGCCTGCAGCCAGCATCCTTTAAATACACTATGGCAACATTCCTCCTTGCTACTCACGTGTCTGGCTGCAGCTGGGGTCACATTAAGTCCTTATAATCCCTCTTTGCCTTCCCATTTCCCCAACAGGGCAAAGAGGAGCAGGAAAACAAGCCCACAAAGCACCACTTCCCACCCCTCAGAACCTTCTAGCTTTGTAGCTGCACTGAGGGCTTTTATAGCCTGCAGGTACCTGATTGCCAATTAACTCAGAGCAATTAGCACCATTGCAGAAGCTAATGTGATCACTCTCTAAGCATGTGCTCCTACCCAAGAGGTTGATTTAGCCCTGCGCAGAGGCCTAGAGGAGGATTGCTGATGCTGGTGTGCTGGGGCTGACATCTGGAGCATCCCAGCAGCATCCCAACAGCATCCCAGCTCCTCTGCTCCTCTTGCCCTGCAGATCCTGGGTGTTAGACTTTCCCTAGGGAGACATTGAAGGGATGGAGGAACCTCTGCACCCCACTCCATCACTTCTTCCTGTATATATAATACTACTTGCAATGGGTCCTTCACCTCAGCTTTAGGTCCTGCTGGCAGAAGGTGAAGAGCTCTTCACCCTCCAGCCACCACAAGGGTATTAATCAGGCTGAAAGGATAAAAACAACACAGAAAGCACCATCTATGGGGGGCAGAGCATCGGCCGCTCCTGCTGGGAGCTGGGCCAAGTGCTCCTATCTTGACTCTCATAAATACACCACCAGGAAAATGCATTATCTCTGCAGTGCTTTAGGAGCATTTAGATTTCAGAGCAAAGCGGCCCAAGGCACCTGCTGCATCTTAATGATCCTTCTGCATCACCTACAGGGAGGCTGAGGTTTCAATAGCTGCCCCGCAGCCGCCCTGACCTCCCCATCACAGCCCTGAGGACAGGAGGGCTTTCAACTGGGGACCATCATCATGGATGGGTCGTGCAGGGGGTCAGATCCTGCTCCCCAGGACCCTCTGCTCCATCCTGCCTGCATGAGGGCATTCACTGGGATCTGCCATAGAGGACGAGGGAGCAGGGTGAACGGATGCTGCCTGGTAAAGGTACAAAGACTTAGTCATGCTGGAGCCTGAAGAGCAGGCTTGATGAAGAAAACATGCCCTTTGCATTGCTGTTCCCTCCCCATAAAGCTATAAACTCCTTTCAAATGCTTCATCTCCCTTCACTTTTGGATGTCATTAAACTCTCTATTAATTTACTCCAAATGTCTCTGCTCGTATTCCAACACAGCTAACCCCATCAAAAGGATAAGAGCGCAGTGCTTAGACAGCACTTCTTCTCTTCAAAGCCTGTTACTGAGATTAATTGCTTCTTCCAAGTCCTCTGTGAAGGAGGTACATGGGGCAATTGTTATTAGTGCTGGGTGTGAGGTGAGGAGCAGGGTCCAAGGCAAAAGCAGGGACCTGAGCTGCTGCAGCACCGGTGGGAGAGGGTTGGATTGTGCAGGATACAGGTGCAGGAGGTCAAGGAGCTGCAGGGACCACGCTGGGCTTCATCTCCAATGGGTATTCCACAGGGAAAGGCAAAGCCTGGTGGGCAGCACAGTGGCCCTGGCACCCCTCACCTCGGAGCATCCTTGCTTGGATGAGCACTGAGCTCATCCTGGTCTCCCCACTGCTCTTCCCTAATCTCTGCTGCCTGCCAAGAGCCTCGTGTGCAGGCAGAGGTCCCTCCTCCTTCCCTATTTATCCCATGATGTCACCAATCCCGGTGCTTCCTGACATCACCGGTGACATCACGAGTCCTTCCCTGTGTCCCCATTGGGGCTGGGCAGGGGAGGTCACGGTGGGACACTGCTCTATCCCATTGCTCTCCATGGAGCTAAGGAACAGTGGGCAAACATGGGGCACCAAACACTCTCCGGTGCCCACGGGCTGTAGGATCCTATGGGAAGCGCCCTGAGCCAGGCTGGGATGCACTGAGGGAATACCAGCCCTTTAGCCGCGGCGATGCCAAGCGCCTTGGGGCCAGATGTGCGCCTTGCTGTGGCTGACACGGCACATCTGGTGCGGGTTTTGGTTTCCATCACCGAGCTCACCACATCCCCCCCGGCCGGCTGGAGGGAGGAGGAGCACATCTGGAAGCAATCCCAGCTGTCACGCTTCAAGGAGATACGGCACCGCAGAGAGGAGAACCCGAAACTCGCCCCGCAGCCTCCCCCAAGCACTTGGAGCATCAGCATCCCCCTGTCATCAGCCGCATCCGGATGGGTGCGCAGCCCATCCCGAGGAGGGCATTGTGTGATGCTGGCTGCTCGTTGGGAAGAGGGATGGGGCTGAGTGCATTGGTGGCGGTTTGGTTCAGCCTCTGACAACAACCAGCTCCAGGCTGGGTAACCCCAGAGGGACTCATAGAATCATGGAATGGTTTGGGTTGGAAAGGACCTGGAGATCATCCAGTTCCAACCTGGCTGCCATGGGCACGGACACCTCACACTAGAGCAGGGTGCTCCAAGCCCCATCCAACTTGGTCTTGAACATTGCCAGGAATGGGGCATTCACTTCTCTGTGCCAGTGCCTCAGCACCCTCACAGCAAAGAGCCTCTTCCCTATCTCCAACCTGAACGTGCCCTGTTTCAGTCTGAACCCATCACCCCTTGTCCTATCCCTACAGTCCCTGATGAAGAGCCCCTCTCCAGCATCCTTGTAGCCCCCTTCAGACACTGGAAGCTGCTCTGAGATCTCCACAGCCTCTCTTCTCCAGCCCCAATGTTTTCACCCTGGCTCCATAAGGAAGCTGCTCCATTCTCTGAGCATCCTCGTGGCCTCCTCTGGGCTTACTCCAACAGCTCCATGTCCTTATGATGCTGAGGACACCATCACTGCACACAGCGCTGCAAGCAGGGTCTTCTCCAAGACATTTCCAGGAGCTGAACCCCAGTTGGGTTTTAAACACTCTCCCAACCCAAAGCCCCACAGCCCTCAGCACCTTTCCCACCGGGAATGGCATGTCTTTCCATTGAATTAACCATCCTGTGCTTCCTATCGCTCGCCAGGTCTCAGGGGCGCAGTCACCACAGCATGTTTCTGGCAGGGAAGGAACACTTGGTCCTTTATGCTATGGAATAGTTTCAGCATTACTTATTCCTCAATCACTGCTTTACGAGCAACCGGACAATTTGGCAAAGGCAGCAGGCCTGGGGCTCTACCAGGCAGTAATAAACCTTGAGAAGAGCTGGAAACCCAGTGCTTTTCCTCTGGGAAAAGGGGGGTTACCAGTGGGCACCTCCACTCCTGCTGCCTCTGGAGCAGCAGAGTCGCATTGGGAAGCATCCCTGCAGAGGGACAAGCATCCCAGCTCAGCATCACCAAGTTCTGTTTCCTAGTCCCTTATGGCCTCAAAGCATCTCTGGGTACCACTCGAGGTCAGGCAGGGTCTTGCTCCTTACCTTGCAGGGAGATGGGAAGCAGCAGAGAAGGGGAGATAAATGGACATGGAACCCAGAAATAACAAGTGCCTTGTGGAAACCATGGGGAAAGGATGGATTACCACAGAACATCCATTTCTAGAAGGCCTGGCACAGGATCTGACCCCAAAAGGCACCTGAAAACCCAACGTGCTCTGCTCAGAGGATTGAGGCATCCCAGCTCCACTGCAGGCAACGCACTTGGAGGGGCCAGGAATCTGCCCCGCATCCCAAAGGGCTCCCAGGGGGAGCAAAGGCAGCTTGGGAAGACTGGAGGGGTAGGAGGGCTGCAGGAACAGGCACGTTTCTGTTTGCTGGATCCAGTTACAGGCCAGGTCAATAAAAGAACTGATTTTAGACTTTTATGGCTGAAATAATTGCCACTTGCATGCCAAGGGCTCGTTAGCAGGTGATGCTGGGGCCTGGGCTCCCATCCCTTCCTGCTGTCCCACTCCCCCCTCCATTCCCAGTGCCATAGAGGGAGTCAATGACTTAAGGGTGGCTGACCTGTGCAAGCCATGGCCACCGGTCCATGCTGCAGCCTTCCTCCTGCTTCTCCTCCCTGCTTTGCTCCCGAAATCCCACCTTTCCCATGCAAGTGGCAGGCTGTGGCCAGGCGGGTCCCCCTTGGCATGGACCCTCAGTGCTGTGCTTGGGTACCAGGGGCTCGGTGTGATGGGGAGCAGCGTGTGCCCTGCTCCTGCCCGGCTGCCTGTGCCAGCCCCATCAGTGTGAGCCTGTTCAGCCGCTCACATATGGAGCAGGTTATGTTTTTGTAATCATCTTTCTGCAAGCCTTGCCTTTCTCTCTCTGCTCACTCCCAATATTCCATGTCATTCCTCCCCTCTCCCCCGCAAAGGCCTACGGGAGCCTGAGCAAACCCTCTCCAACGCCATTCTTCCCTATAGGGGAGGCCCGTATCTGGCCCTTTTACTCCTTGCAAGGTCCCTCCCTTTTGCTGACTGCAGCAAATCGCTTCCACAAGGTCTATTTCCAGCAGGAAAGCAGGAGCCAGGAGCTGGAGCAGAGCCCGGAGCTCCATGGAGCGGGCAGGGCAAAGGCAGAGAGCATGTTCTCGCTGTATATAAAATGAGATGATTAATTAAAGTGGGAGTCTGCTGCCAAAAGGAGGAATGGGGCTCAGGTGGCTGATTAAACTGGCTGCAAATCCAGCCAGAGCCATTCTGCCTCATGGCCCTTCACACATCATCTGCTCCATTAAGATTGCAAGAGATAAAGGCAGGGAGAGGTGTAAGAATGTAGGAATTCCAGGGGAGCCCCCGCAGCTGCAGGGACCTGTCAGCCAAAGGATGCACAAGGCACAGCCTGAGCTCTGCAGGACATGGACATCCCTGGATGGGAACACAGGGATGCACCCCCATAACCTCAGCCAGGTTAAAGGGGGGCTTTGCTCCTTACATTGAGATCACATTAGAACAACCCCAGTGCTGAGCATCCCTTCCGTGGATGCGGTGGATAGGGATGGAGGGGCACCAGCAAGGATGCTTCAGGGCTGGATTCCCCCTTCTCCTTCCCAAAACATCTGTGCAGATGTTAACAGGCATGGCAAGGCTCGGCTTTCGACACGAAAGGCGAAGGGTTAGAGTTGAGCTCTTGGGTAAGCGACTCCAACAAAGGCAGGCTTTAATCGGCATTCCTGCCTGGATGAAAGCCTGGAGCTGGTGCAGGCTGAGCGGGGCCATTGGTCACGGGCCATAAAGGCCACACACAGGAGGCACTGGGGCAGGTCTGGTGGGCGGCTTGGCTGCAGCACTGCCTCCATGGCACCGAGAGCATCCCTGCATCCCTGTATCCATCAGGGCCTTTCTAGTAGAGAACATTAAGACGAGCTCTTAGGAAGGGAGCTGGGTAAGCATTAAGGTCCTTTCCAATGTCCTCACAGACAGATGAGCCTAGGCCCTGGCAGCAAACACTGTTCTAACAGCACCAGCTCCCCAGCACTGAGCAGGAGGGTAGGACAGGGAGCTCACAGTGCTGCCTCCATCCCCATCCTTACATCCCCTATGGGGCTGGGTCCCTTTGTAAACTGGGCAGCCCATGCTGGACACCCTGAAGCCCCTTTCAGGGGCAACCCCAGTTTGCAAAGAGACTCTAGGGTCCAAGCATCACATCCGATACAGCCCCGGGCACCTGCAGTGTTGGATGGAGGAGGTGATGCATGCGAGTTACAACGAGGGGCAATTGCCAGACATCCCAAACTGCTTCCAAACAGTTCCTACATGAAATGCAATCCAGCAGCTTCAGTTCTGATGTGACTTGTTCACAGCGCCGATGTGGCGTGGAGGGAGCTCGCCTGATGGTTCCCATTAGAACAGGAGCCCCTCTCCTTGCTGTGAGCCTTTCCCACTTTAAACGCTCCACTGGGAGAACGGAGCCACCAGACCCAGCCATGGTCTCCATCCCTTTTAACTCCTGCCTTGTAGGGGAGCTGAAGGCTCCGGGGGAGCTGGTTTGGGCTCCTCAGGGAATTCCAAGCAAACAGAGAAGCATCTTTCCTATTAAATCAGTAGAGATGCACAGGGAGAAAACCCAGGTCAGATCCAGGGCACATTCCGCTTGCTTATCCCACTGATCCAAGGCTGATGCAGAGGATGGGGCTCAAAGACAAGCCAGGACAGGGCATCACAGAGTACAGGGATCGTCCCACACCATTCCCATGGCAGCTCACCCATCCTGCTGAGAGGCTGCCTCACCACTGGAATGAGGATGGGAACCTCAGTGGCATCCCATAGGACATGGTGATGAATGGGCTGCACGCTCACCCCAGCTCTCCAGCTACAGGCATCAGCGCAGCTCTGGGTGCTGCTCCAGCCCAAATACCCCATAGCACATGGGCTTGCCAGAGATCCCTAAGGAATCTCAGGGACTGGAGTCAATTGTGCTCAGATGGATGCTATTATCAGTAGTTTTCATCCTAATTCGGACCGGCTGCAGTGAAACACAGCTGAGCTTTGCTTGCCATAGAGCCATAGAATGGTTTGGGTTGGAAAAGACCTTAAGATCATCCAGTTCTAACCCCCTGCCATGGGCAGGGACACCTCACACTAGAGCAGGTTGCTCCAAACCCCATCCAACCTGGCCTTGAACATTGCAAGGGATGGAGCATTCACCACTGTGCCAGAGCCTCAGCACCCTCCCAGTAAAGAACTTCTTCCTTATCTCCAACCTGAACTTCCCATGTTTCAGTCTGAACCCATCACCCCTTGTCCTATCCCTGCAGTCCCTGAAGAGTCCCTCTCCAGCATCATCTTATCTGCCATAATAATTCACCTTGATCCCCGTTAGCCAGAGGCTGCAGTGCACCGGGATGCTCCTCACTAATGAGTTTTCCACAGCTCCTTGGGAAGCCCCTTAAGAATCCTACTGGGAAGGGGATAATGGGTGATGGGGACTGGCCCTGCTGTGGTCCCCAGTGGTGGATGAGTTACACAACACAGGGTTTATCTGACAGCAATGTGCTAAAAATCAGTAAAACCTCCTATAAAACACAAGCTTTTTGTGCACATACAGCAGGTACCCCTCTTCTCCCTCTTTCCCTTCTGCTCCATCCCATGTATTCCCAACGGAGCACTCAGATCTCCATGGTGGATACAGCTCCATCACCACCCCTGCTGGGATGCAGCCCCCTGCCCGCGCTCCCTCTCCCTTCCTTCCCTGCCTGGGACCATGGCAACGCCGTGACGTCTCCCACACCTCCACAGTGATTTGATTACATGGGAGAACATTCCTGATGGAGCAGAAATGGATCTAATTATTGACGCTAATGGTGGCACATGATGGTGGGTGCATGGGCAGGACCAGGCCTGGTGATGTCCGACAGCTCTGCTCTGAGCACAAGGACAAGGACAGAGCTGAAGCTGCTTGGCTTGAGCTCAGGAGAGGACCAAACACCAAATCTCTCCCCTTCCCACTTCCTGATGCTCTCCAGGAGGAGCCAGAGCCTTGTTTTAGTTGAGAAACAGGGATGCTGTGCCTGTTCTGACAGGGATGCTATGCCTATCCCATTGGGATGCTGCGTCCATTCTGACAGGGATGCTATGCCTATCCCATTGGGATGCTGTGTCCATTCTGACAGGGATGCTGTGCCTATCCCATTGGGATGCTGTGCCCATTCTGACAGGGATGCTGTGCCCATTCTGACAGGGATGCTGTGCCTATCCCATTGGGATGCTGTGCCTATCTCATTGAGATGCTGTGCCCATCCCATTACGACGCTGTGCACATTCTGACAGGGATGCTGTGCCTATCCCATTGGGATGCTGTGCCCATTCTGACAGGGATGCTGTGCCTATCCCATTGAGATGCTGTGCCCATCCCATTACGACGCTGTGCACATTCTGACAGGGATGCTGTGCCTCCCCCATTGGGATGCTGTGCCTACCCCATTGGGATGCTGTGCCCATCCCATCATGACGCTGTGCCCATTCTGATAGGGATGCTGTGCCCATCCCATTGGGATGCTGTACCCACACTGAACACATCACTGCTCCCACTGCTGCAGGCTTGTGTGGGCTGGTCCCCTCAACCCATGGCTCTTTCTTTTCCAGCCCAATATGAGCAATGAGCTCCCTCCCCAAAATTTGCCCTGCTAACGTGATTCCAAGCCTGTGGCATGTTGCCTGATAGAATTCCTATTAAAATGCAATTTCCTCCAGCTTATAATCGCATTATGTGAGGGATTTGTGTAGAACATTGACCACAGGTAATATACGACTGGGGAGCTAAATCAGGGAGCGTGCACATCTTATAACGGAGGGCTGCAAGCAGACAGGAAGCATCAAGGCTGGATACAACCACCATCATTTACTGGTGCCTGACGTGGTGCAATGCTTCAACGGGGGGTTATTGCCATTTAACACATCTTTCACTTCCTCCATCTTCCCTACATAAAGTGCCCATCCATCCCATCCGTCTCCAGGCGGGATCTGTCAGCGCTGGGATGCTGATGTGCGCTGCAGTCGCCGTGCCTGCAGGGAGCTTATTTCTCTTGTGTTTATCAGCAGTTGAGGTGATCCCTGTAAATCCAAAGGCAGGGCGAGGAGGAAACAGCCTTGTTCATCCCATGCCCTGCATCTCCTTGGAGCTGCGGGTCCCTGGCTGGGGGTAGAGGATGCTCAGCCCAGCACTGCCATTAACATTCCCTCCGCGTCTGAGGAATAAACACCCCTTTGTTTTAAGCCCTCTCAGTGCACAGGCCAGAAGCACTCCGAGGCTTTCATAAGCTCATCTGCATGATAATGCTGGGGAATGCTTACCTTGAGTGATCAGTGTCTAACCCCACTAACCCAGCATTGAAGGATGGGGAGGAAGCGCTGCAATGGGGTGAAGGGAGCAGGGCTGAATTGGGAGCTGCTCGCCTGGCACGGGGCTCTAAGTAAATATCTTCACATTAATTAATGTCCATTAACATTAACACCATCTGAAGGGAGCAAGGAGGGAATTTGGGGTGCCCAAGGGATGCCTGATGGTGCTGGAGCTGGACCAGGAGCATCGTGCATCCCTCATGGGAAGCGGAGCTGGGATGGGGCCACGCTGCTGCCTATGCACCGACACTCACCACGGGACCACCATCCCGTGGGAATCAGGGCCACGAAGCAGATGGGTGATCACCAGGGAGATCCTGATTTACGAGCAGCAAAACCTGGGAACGCCATCACCCTTCGGTGAGGGAAACGAGTTTCCTCTGGCATTCCCTGCAGGAGCAGGGGTGCTTTGAGCTGGAAGCCTTCCCGAGCTCCCAACCCGCTGGGTGTGAGAGCAGGGAGGTGATAACTTATGCAAGCAGACACCATTCTGCTGCCAGCTGAGTGCAGCACGGCCCAAGGCCTCTGGCTTTGCAAGAGAAACAAAGGGGGTGAAATGAGGCTGGGCAAATGGAACAAAAGCCCTTTCCTATCTGAGATAATAACTCAGACAGGGAGGTACAAACACAGCTAGAAATGGGGCTGGCCACCCCATAGCCCATCCCATAGAGGATGCTCCATGAGCCTGTTGCAGGGAATTGATGCTCAAACACTGTAAAACCTTCCCCAGAGCTCACCCTTCCTGCAGTAACATCAGGGTGCCCTGGACCAAGCTGCTCATCTGGTCATGGATGCAGCCAGCACCAGTGATGCCGATGGTCCAAACCTTCCCCTTGGGGCTGGGATCATGGGGGCTGTGCTGTGTGCACGGATGGGGCTATCATGGTGCTGGGGGTGAGCTGGGACACAGCATGGTCTGAGATCACAGGCTGAGGAGCTGGGACATCACTTATCCTGCAAGTTGTTCCTAAGCTCCGGAGCACACTGGGATGCTCCAGCCGGTACCATGGCACTGGGAAGTGCTTTGCTGCACAGAGCTCCAAACAAAACCATGTGTATCCCACCCCCAGCTCCTGGAAACTTCCCATTCCTCCCCTAATGCAAGGAAAACACAGATGGACATGAAAGGAAAAGGGATGCTGACACCAGCAGGTCTGGGACTGCCTGTGTGAGCTGAGCAGAGAGGCTCTGGCTGCCCTAAATGGCCCTGTTCTAAGAAGATGCTTGGTGTATAGCATGATAAAACACGATCCTTTTTCCTGCCAAGTTATGAGGCATTTCCAAGATGGAAAAAAACAATCAGGAATTATTATGGATGTGCATTAATTTCAGCCCCATGCATGACGAATGTTGCCGGGGAGCAAGCTGGGGCCCTGCCTGGCTGTGCCGCAGGGCAGGAGGACGCAATTCCTTGCAGGATTCAAGGCCACGTTGGATGGGGCTTGGAGCAACCTGATGCAATGGAAGGTGTTCCTGGCCATGGCAGGAGTTGGAGCAGGATGAGCTTTAAGGTCCCTTCCAAGCCGAACCATTCCATGATTCAATGTGGCACTTGCAGCATCCCAGCAGAGGAACAGGCACCTTTTGTCGCCTTCCCACCCTCCTACATATTTATCAGGCTGATTTGCATGGCCCTTTGCATAAGCCACTGGCCGGGTGCTGTGAAGTGTCTCTCTTGAAGCCAGTCGGAGCTTTCCATCTCCATCATTTTGGACTTCCCAGGACACAGCCTTTGTTTTATGCTATTGCCAGCAAATTCCTGGTCAGCCAGGCTCAGGTTTCCAGCACCATCGGCACGCAGCCGTTCCCATTGAGAACTCCGGAGAATTCCCCCCCTCCTTCCCTTCCAACTCCAAACAGCAGCAGCCGGGATTGTGTTGGGAAGCCTGCTCCTTATTTAGGTGTCCAAACTGAACCGAGACGAAAAGCTGCTTGGAAAACAAGGTTCCGAAGGCTCCGCAGCAGCATTCCTGCCCACATTCCTCACCCAGGCACTTTCACCGGGAAGCTCCTTCCCTGCTCCTTGCAGCTCCACTGAGCGAGAGGAAATGGGGTCGTTCTGCTTTTGATTTCAGACCCTAATTAGGCCTCAGGAAGGGAAATGGTGCTACTGAGGTAATGTGCTCAGTGCTTAGCAAAGGGTCCCAGCACCGCTCCGAGCAGCCCTGCACAGGGAGCAGGGATGCAGGGAAGAACCACAGCAATGCAACCCGGGACATGGGCAGAATAGGCACCAGCTATTCTATGTTCTATATTCTATCTCCTGTATTTTATATTCTACCTTCTGTATTCTGCATTCTATTGTTTATATCCTATATTCTCTATTCAGTATTCTGTATTCTATATTCCATATACTATAGAATATATTCTATATTGTATATTCAACCTTCTGTATTCTGTATAATATATTCCGTATTCTATATTCTGTATACTATATTCTATATTCTGTATTATATATTCTATATTCTGTATTCTATATTCTGTATTATGCATTCTATATTCTGGATTCTATATTCTGTATTCTGTATTCTGTATTCTATATTCTGTATTCTGCATTCTGTATTCTGCATTCTATACTCTATTTTACTGCAGCTTATTTAACATCCACATGAAGACTTGAGGGGTCAAATAAAAAGCACGTTTAAAGATGCCCACATTTAAATGTATATGAGAATGTGTCCACATAAATATGCATGGGGATGATGGGGAGCATCGCTATGGGGTGATGTGAAGCATCTCTATGGGGGGCTCTGGAGCATCTCCATGGGGTGCAGCAAGCAAGCCTGATGAGCCCCAGCATCTCCGGTCCCCACCGACTTGTAGAGAGCAGCTAATCAAAAGGAGATGAAGCAGCGACTTGATTGCAGTGACTAAGTACCTCTGTGGGCAGAGAATGCCAAGTGCTGGAGAGCTCTTCAATCAAAGCAAGCAGGAGATGGCACAGTGAGAGGCAGCAGCAACCAGGAGCACTCAGGTTTGCCTGGGGACCAACGTGAGAGTGAGGATGATGAGGGGATGATGATGATGGGAAGCAGTCCCATGTCCATCCCTTGGTGCTGGGGTACACAGGAGACCCATCAGCCAGGCTCAGGCACACCGAGCTCGTGCCTTCAGGTCTGTGAATCTATGCACTTTAAGTCATTCCAATGAATTTCCTGTATTCAAAGACAGAGATGCTCTTAAGTGCTCCCCTGGATGAGGGCCAGAGCACTGAGCGCCTGCAGGATGGGGACTGCACAGCCACACGCTTGCTTCTGGGAGGGGAAGATGCCCATGGATGCTCCTTTTCCAAGGCCGAGTTCCCAGCTCCTGCTTGCAAAGCCCTCAGCACTGATGTGTGTGATTCCTGATGCAGAGGAGAGCTCCCTGCATCTACTGCATCCTCTGGGTGGTTTCCCAGTGCAAGGTGGCTCCCATCCGGGATGATGCTGACTGCCTGGGACCTTCTTCCCACTTTTCTATGCTATTCCCTTTGGGCTCTTCCTGATCCCACAGCCTGAACACTTCCCATCCCCCCACAACACAGTAATGGGAAGGGAGCAGAGGTGTGAGCAACAGCTTCCCTTGTGTCTTGTAAATAACGCATCCCTTGGCTCTATGCATCCCATCCTATCGATGCTCCGCAGAGCTGCAGGGTCCCATGGGACACCCCATGGGATGGGAGCTCTCCTGGGTGCCCTCAGGAGCAAAGAGCTGTGCAAAGCAAGGGAAATGCAGCATTTGGGTCGTGCCTGGGGAAAACAAGAGCAGTTTCAGCTCTCTGCTGACAAAGGAAGAAAGCAGAGAAGGGGAAACAGGTTCTGCTGCTGCAAACAGCGACCTTCCAGCACAGGGACGAGCATAGGGCAGCTCATCAGCATCCATCTGACAGCCTCTGCCTGTACCGGAGCTGTCAGGGAGCAGAACTGCTAAATAATTCATCAGAAAAGGCCAAACAAAGTCAAAGCAACCCAATGGAGTCAATGTGCAAAGCCCAGAGAGCCGGGGCTGCAGCAGTGGGTCCATTGCTTAGGCAAAAGCTGCTTGGAAACCTCTGGGTGGCTTTGCTTCCAGCAACTGTTCCCATTGGTTCTCCCTCCAGTAACTTCTGTGACATCGTTTTCCCTTTTTATCCCTCTTTCATGGCCCTATTTTGGACCGGGATGAGGAAGGGAAGCAGCAGGACCTCCCCTTGGAGCATCCCAGCAGAGGCTGAGCCAGCCCTGCCTGCAGCCCTGCTGCCATGGGGCTCCTTCAGAGCCAGATGGGTTGTCCTTGGTACCCGTTTGGTACCCATTTAGTACCCATTTAGTACCTGGTACCCCATGGTACCCATTTGGTACCCATTTGGTATCCATTTAGCACCCTGGTACCCCATGGTACCAATTTGGTACCCATTTGGTACCCGTTTGGTACCCATTTGGTACCCATTTGGTACCCTGGTACCCCATGCTCCTCTCTGCAGCCAGATGAAGCCATGTCCAGACATTGCTGGCAGGTTCCTGGCTCCCATCCTGCAGGTTAAATCTGTCCCTAACCACAAATGAGACGTGTGTGAGTTGAGTTCATCTGAAATTACAGTGCAGAGCAGGGCTGGGAATGAGGAGCTTTGCCCTGAAAGCACATCCCTGCAATGAGCATCCTGTGCACCCTTCATCCTTCAGTGCAAATCAAGGCAGAGGGGCCTCATCCTGGCCATGGAAGCATGCAAAGGAGGGCATCATCCTTGGGCACCTTGTGCACAGCACAACCCCATTTCCAGCCCTACAAGACCGGGATAAAGGAGCGGCCAAACTGGGATTTATATCCCAAGACCCTCAGCTCCTTGCTCCATGGCAGGATTCCCTGGTGGAGCTATGGCAGGGATACCCTTGCCACGCAGCCCGTGCAGAACACGCAGCACATACACCCATGCCAAGGATGGGTTTGCTGCTGGTTTCTCATTCCCAAAGGAGCTGGGATCCGGAGCCAAGTGGTTGCTTCCAGGCTTGTCAGAAGCCAGATGTGAACTTGTGCCTTTATCCCTTTGGGATATTTGTCACCTAAAAATACCACCCGTGTTTTCCTGCCCGCGGGTGTAATTGGTGCATATAAATACATACGCATACATCCACGGGAGCAGGGTGCTATTTAAAGGCAAGGGAAGGAGGAGGAGCCGGATTTTAAGAATGGGGCAGAGATGTCAGCTGAGGACACGGACCCAGGGCCAGCGCCCCATTGGCACAACCAGGAGGAGCCTGCATCGGGCTTGGAAGGGGTTTAAACCGAACGCTGGAGGTGGGATGAGGGCAGAGCTGCCCCGGCTCCATCTCTGCTCCCTGCTGCATCCTTTGGGATGAGCAAACAAGAGCAGCCAAAGCCAAGAGGCCCTGTGGGAAGAGCCCCAGCACAAACCACCTCCTGCCAGCGCGGATGCCGCGGCTTTGGGGTTTCTGCTTCCTCCCATCACTGCCTGAGTCAGCCCTTCCAGCAAAGCCTCCGCAAGCCGCTCTCTGATCCCATCCCCAGTGACCTTCGGTGCTGCTGGGCCTGCCCCAGGCACTCATGGACTCATGGAATCGGGTTGGGAAAGAGCTCATTGAGACCCATTGTTAACCCAGCACTGCCAAGGCCACCCCTAACCCATGGCACTGGGGGATCATCTACACAGTGTGTGCACACTGCAGCCCTGCCCTGGGCAGCCTGTTCCAATGCTTCAGCACCCTGTGGGCAAGGAATTGCTCCTCAGCTCCATCTAAACCTGCCCTGGGGCAGCTTGAGGCCGGTTCCTCTTGTCCCATCCCTTGGGAGCAGGGCTCAGACCCTTCTTGGTTCCATCCTCCTGTCAGAGGGTGATAAGGTCCCCCCTGAGCCTTCTCTTCTCCATGTCCCTTAACCACCAGCAGGACCCATCCCAAACAGGTCCCCAGGGCATCACCAGGGAGACAGGAACCCACATCCCAACTGAGGAGTGATGCTAACAAGTGCCACAGGCTGGGTTCTGTGTATTGGGGCTGTAGGAGAGGGCAGGATGGGACCAGATCTGCCTGCTCTGAGCTTCACCACCTTAGGGGACAGCCACTCTCCTCCTGCAGCCAGGGAATTAAACTCATGGGATATGGATGCAACAAGGAGCCCTGTCCCATCGTGCTCGCTAGTGTGGATATATCTGCATGCATTTATAAGCACCAATTCCACACTACAACCAATAAACCCCAACCCAGTGCTCCCATTGCCTTTGTGGATGTACCTGCCATGGGCTCAGCCCTTCTCCATCCCATCGGGGCCAGCTGGGAGGTGACGGCGCCGGGGGCTTTGTCTCTGCCCTATGATGTTGGCTGTGATTTATAGGTCATTTTACAGCAGCTGTAAAGAGGCTGTAAATTATAGGAGGGGCATAAATTAGCCACGGACCCCTTTACTGGCCATAAAGATCTAAGGCCCACCACAGCTGCCTTCGGTGCTGGCACCCCGGGAGCATTCCCGAGGACAGGCAGGGGTGCCTTCAGCCTCACATAAATGGGCTCTTTTATTCCAATGGGTGACAGGTGGGGATGGGACGAGGGGGGGCTGGGGGCTCCCTGCGAGTCCAGACCCTTCCCTTTGGTGTATTGAGGGGGGGACAGGGTGCTTGGTCCCCACTAAGGACCCTCCTGGTGCAGCCGCAGGAGGGGTTGGTGGTCCAGCCTAAGAGTATCACAGCATCACAGCCTGGTTTGGGCTGAAGGGGGCTTTAAGCTCATTCAGTTCCAACCTGTGGCAGTGCCTCAGCACCCTCCCAGGGAAGAACTTCCTTAGATCCAACCTGAACTTCCCCTGCTTCAGTTTGAACCCATCACCCTCTATTCCATGCCACAGAGGGGCTCTATGGGGCAGCCCACATCCTCTTATTGCTCATGGGGTCAGCTTCTCATTTAGCTCCTTCCACATGGAAGCTCCATGGGCACCGAATCCCCCACATTCCTCTTGTTGGGGCTCCGATGTCACCGGCAGCTCCATAGCTCCTCACATCCCATTAACTACATTCTGCCTAATGAGAGGGATCAGGCGGAAGGGATTAAACTTGGAATCCCTTCTGCAGTCCCAGCAGAGAAAAGCAGCTTTACCCGTTCAAACCTGGAGTCGTTTCTCACACCAGCTCCTATCCCAGCACTGATCTCCTCAGTTTCCCCAGCCTGTAGGCAGTGATGGAGGGGATGGAGCTGTGAGGGGCTTTGGACAAGGGTTGTAGGGGCAAGCAGAATGGCTTTAACCTGCCCGATGGGAGACTGAGATGAGCTCTTAGGCACAAGCTCTTCCCAGTGAGGGTGCTGGGACACTGGGATGGGTTGAACAGAGAAGCTGTGGCTGCCCCATCCATGGCAGGGTTCAAGGCCACGTTGGACACAGGGGCTTGGAACTGGATGAGCTTTAAGGTCCCTTTAACCCAAGCCATTGTGATTCTATGAAAGCTCAGACAGAGAAAGGCCCTGCTCTGTGCTGGGCCCTGCCCATGGGGGAAGCAGGAGATGCTGCAGCCTCTCAGCATGCAAACACCATCAGCACAGCAGCTTGAGTGATGTGAGGGGCAGCCCCGCTGCTGACCTGCTGTGGCCTTGTCTCCACAGCTCTGTGGCTCAG
Source organism: Agapornis roseicollis (assembly GCA_002631895.1). Classification (NCBI taxonomy): domain Eukaryota; kingdom Metazoa; phylum Chordata; class Aves; order Psittaciformes; family Psittacidae; genus Agapornis; species Agapornis roseicollis. The sequence goes on from NDXB01017060.1 coordinate 30,139, forward strand.
CAGAACCAGTGACCCCAGCTCTGTCCTGCTCCGTGACAAAGCAAATCCATGCAAATCACTCCCCGGAAGCATGGAAGGATGCTCCTGCTCTTCCATCTGGGCAACCTGTGCAGGTGCCACCCTCCCAGGGAAGAACTGGGCAGGTATTTCCTGCCCCATGACTGCTCCATCCTCGCAGTGTGCTGGGGAATGAGTGCTTCAGGCTGGGCAGAGCCACAGCGCAAGGAGGGTTTGCTGGGGATAAAGGATGCTCAGAAGCAGCATCTTGCAAATCTCAGTTTCGCACTCGAGCTGAGCTTTCCCACCATGGAACCCTGCACTAATCCCCTGGTGAATAAGGGAAAGCACCTCCCGAGCTCTCCGTGCTATTTGTGCTCTATCTGGGAGCAGACAAACACCCTCAGGCAAAGATCCCCCCCTCATCCAACCCCATGAGTGTCTGACCTTGGGGTCTCTAAGGAACAACAAGGGGAAAACCTCTGCCCCCGGCACGGGGCTCGGCTCACACAGAGGCATCCTTGTGCTCCATGGCCATGCCTGGACCCGGTGCCTGCTGTGGCCACCCTCCCAGTGCAGTGGCTGGGAAAGGGGTAGCCCTGGGGTCTCTGGAGCAGCAGCACTGGGAGCACTGGACACAGCCGCATGCAGCGAGGCGGCAGCAGTAAATCTGGGCTCGTTGCTGCAGCCCCCAAGGAGAGCATCTGCAGCTGGTTTCCAGCGTGAACTCCTGTAAAAAGGGCACCGTGCCTATAAATCCATCATGGGAAAGCTTCCTGGAAACCCGGTTCGGCTTCTGTTCCTCTAATTCCCCATGGACTGAGCACAGGGGCACTGCCAGCACAGAAGCAGGGCACACCAAAGGGGATTTGCGCATCCCTTGCCTGCATCCCCCTCCTCAGGGCTCAGTAGCAGCGATGGCAGCGCCCACCCTTTGGGCACCAGCTCTCTGGGATGCAGCCAGGAGCATCGTCAGAGCCAGGCTGTGCTCCATGTCCCTTAGCACCACTTAACACAGGCTTTGAAGCCTTCTTGGAAATCACAGCAAGGTAAATGCTCTAAAGCCAAGTATTGCTGGGTGACGTGCCAGAGGATGCCTCCTACCCTGCAGGGTAAGGAATTAATCAATAGGGGTCTAATTTAAGATGCTTTTATGCACCTGTGCAGCTCTCTATATATAGCCCTCACCTCCCCCTGGCTGTAAGGTGCTGGTTGGGGTAGGGAGAGCTGGGGTTACTTCTTTGTTTGCAGGTACTGTGCTAAGATAGTCTCTGCCTAAGGTGAGACCCTTCCTAGGGATGCTGCAGGCAAGGGCAGGGATGCAGGAGCTGTATAGCAGGGATGCAGGATTAGGTAGGGATGCAGGAGCTGTGTTGCAGGGATGAAGGATTAGGTAGGGATACAGGAGCTGTGTTGCAGGGATGAAGGATTAGGTAGGGATGCAGGAGCTGTGTTGCAGGGATGAAGGATTAGGTAGGGATGCAGGAGCTGTGTTGCAGGGATGAAGGATTAGGTAGGGATGCAGGAGCTGTGTTGCAGGGATGAAGGATTAGGTAGGGATGCAGGAGCTGTGTTGCAGGGATGAAGGATTAGGTAGGGATGCAGGAGCTGTGTTGCAGGGATGAAGGATTAGGTAGGGATGCAGGAGCTGTGTTGCAGGGATGAAGGATTAGGTAGGGATGCAGGAGCTGTGTTGCAGGGATGAAGGATTAGGTAGGGATGCAGGAGCTGTGTTGCAGGGATGAAGGATTAGGTAGGGATGCAGGAGCTGTGTTGCAGGGATGCAGGATTAGGTAGGGATGCAGGAGCTGTGTTGCAGGGATGAAGGATTAGGTAGGGATACAGGAGCTGTGTTGCAGGGATGAAGGATTAGGTAGGGATGCAGGAGCTGTGTTGCAGGGATGCAGGAGCCGTGTTACAGGGATGCAGGAGCCGTGTTACAGGGATGCAGGAGCCGTGTTACAGGGATGCAGGAGCAGGCTGCATCTTCAGCTGCCCCTCCCAGAGGGTTAACCAACCCTGAGCTCTGGGTTTACATTCCTGTGTGATGGGAAACGTGATCCTTACTGCTGCCAGCAGGAAACCAGTCAGGGCAGGTCATGGCTGCAGCCATGGATGGAGCAGTGGGGTCCAGGGGCAGCCAGGGCTTATCCATCACTGGATAGGGAATGGCAGGTCCCTGTTGCAGGAAACTCCTTTTAGGGTTTCCTTCCCCTTGGTCCATGGACATGTGCTGGAGCTCTACCCCATGCTCTGGGGCTGGCCAGGTCTCTGAGGACCTGCAGAAGGTGGTGATGAGGATGGGGATGCTCAGGGCAGGGTGAGGAAGGCTGCTGAAGGAAATCAGCTGGGAAAACATCAACATAATCAGATGGGGCTTACTCCAGCATAAAGCTCATCAGTGAGCAGCAACAGGGTGAAGACACCCTTGGGAACACTGGATCTTCTTTGGGAGCGATGCTTCCCAAAGGGAAGGATGGAGCAACTTGGCCGTTTTCAATCTGGAGGGGGGTTAAAGAGTTCAGGGTCTGCCTGTGGTTTGCTTTGCCTTCCTCCTCCTCCTCCTCCTGTTTCCAGCCTGTGGGAGGCATCTTCCTCCGGCCTCAGCATCGGGCTCATGCGGGTTTGGCAGCGCAGGCGGGCACAGCTCTGCCCTGCTCTATAAATACAGCGGCTTCTCCAGCGCTGTCTAGACAGGAAACAGGCTGTGAACTGGGAGAAAACTCCCTGTTAAAGGGCACCAGCAGCCCTAGGGAGTGGATCCACTGGATCCATCCCTCATCAGACCCAACTGCTTGGGTCCATCCTTCCTCCCAGGCTCTCAACCGGGTCGAGTTTGCTTTGCAAGGGGATGAATCCTCAACCGGGTTGTTTTGTTCTGTGGCTTTTGCTCACTATAAATATCCAGGTATTGCTTGAAAGAGGGAAACCAGCTCTAGGGAATGGTGTATGGGGGGAAAATCCTAGCCTGTGGGTAATGACACATAATTACAGCCTTTGTCCTGATGAAAGGAGCTGCCATTGGGCTCCTCTATTAGCAGCAACAAGAAGCAAGATGCTTCCAGCACTGGGAGGGGGAAGAGCAATCAGCACCATCCTTGGCCCTGGTCCATATGAAGCTGCCCTGATCCCATCAGTGCCAGGGACCTATCCCTGTGTCCCCAGGTCCCAGCAAGGAGAGGGGTCCATGGGGGATGATAAACGTCCTCAAGGGCTGGGAGATCTGCCCAAGTGATCTGACCTGTGTCATTATCAATGCTGCAAATTACAGGCAGTTGTTATCTGGAGCTTGCTCCTCCTCCTAAGGCAAGATAAGGGCCAGAGGAGGATGCTGTTCCCGCTCTGATAGCCTTCAGCATCCTTATCTGCACCTGGGGGTCTTTTTGGCCCTATACAAAGATAGGAGGAGATGTTCTCAAGATGGAGAACCAACAGTGCCTTGTCCCTGCCCTGTTCTTGAGATAGCAGCAGCCAGCAGGACATCCTGATTGCATGTCACCAGCCACTGCCCACTGGAGAGCCTTCTGCCATCGTAGGGATTGAACGTGGGGATGGGCTCTGCTTCATCCTTGGGCGTGCAGGCGCTTCCCTGGAGCTGGAGCAGCTTTGGGATGAGCAGAGCATCAGTGCAGCTAATGGGAAGTGCTGGATGTCCCCTGGGACAGCCTGAGAGCCCTGGGGCAGTGTGAGCTTCATCCACGAGCTTCAGTGTGAGAGGAGCAGTGTCAAACCAACACCATCAATCTCCCTCTGCAAATCATCAGGGCAGAAGCCAAGATACAGGAGATAGACTGGAGTGAATGATCTTCCCTGTGGATGGGTGATCCTGCTTCCGAGGGCAAATTAGGGAGCATCCCCTTGGGATGAAGGCTGCGGGTCCTCTGCCATGGGTTATATCTGCTGCAGTGAGTGATGGTGGGAACCAAACCCAGCAACAGATTTATCCCATGGATGGGTTGGTTCTGCTCTGGTGCTGGGCTCTCCCTGGCTGAGCCTGCTGGATACAGCTGCTGAATGGGCGCTCTGAGCACTTCCTTGGGGAACCTGGTGCTTTGGGACCCTGCCCTGGAGATGGGCTCCACGTGGGAGCTGATGGAGGCAAACAGCATCCGTGCATCACGCTGCTGGCCTTGGGACAGGGACTGAGCCGTGACTCAGATGTTCCAGCTCATGGGAAGCGCTTTGCCAAGGTCGGACAACGCACCTGGAAGTGTCTGCAGAGCGCTGAGCAAACCCGATGGGGAACGGTGCTGTAGGGATGAGCATGGGCACAGCCTCGGCGCTGGCTCCCAATAGGGATGGAGAGGGATGGATGTTCCCACACTTGTGCCACCGCACACGTGCTCCGAGCCGCAATCCCGGCAGCTGCCTGCAAGGAGCCTGCACCCTGATGGGCCCTTTCAGGGAGCGATGGAGCCGACACAGGCTTTGTCAGTGGGATCTGTCAGGGAAAGCTCTTTGTTCCGCAGCCTTTGCTCCTGCCTCCCCCTCCCCAAACCTCAACGAGATGCATCTGCTTTTGTTTTCTAAATGCAGAATTAAGGGGCTGAAAAGAGCCGCTTTGTAGTGGGGAGGAGGGGAGAGCTGCACGTCTTGAACCGGGAAGGCAAGGTCAGGGGGGAGCCGCTCTATTGTGCTGGGACCCTCCTCCTCCAGCTCAGCCCTTTCTGTGCCCCCTCTTCACACTCTGGTTCCCACTAGAACCGCTCTGGAGATGGGGGGGGGGAAACCTGCCTGGATGGGCTCTGCCGGTGCCATCAGCGTCACCACTGCTGCTCCCATGCTGGAGCATGGGGACGGGGCACATTGGCTCCGTGGTGGGTCTTGCTGGGAGCTGGTGGGCAGCCCAACAGTGCAAGCAAGCTATAGATGTGTGTGATATATATATATATATGCAGTACACATATATACACACATATATATGCAATATATATATACATATGTATGTATGAGCCTGTGCAGCGCTGTACATGGGATGGTGCATGTCCCTGCAGCATCCCTCCACCCTGCCCCATGCTCGGGACACAGATGGGAGAAGCTGCCCCAACCCTGCTGCCCATAGGGTTTGAGATAGGATTTGCTGCTGTTATCTTCATCCTGTTGTTGATTAACTGCAGTTAAACCGAAACGAGCCCAGGCTGATGTGAAATCAGCATCTCCATTGCCTCAAAACGGTCCAGGGGAAGGGCCACAGCTGCTGCCTGTACATCCCCCTCTGCCCATCCCTGCAGGTACAGGCAGGGCAGCTCCAACTCCATCCATGGCCCTGGGCAGTCCCCCATCTGCTCTTGGGGAGCATTGGGCTCCTGTCCACCCTGCTCATGCTCTGCTTGAGAGCCATCAGATGGTGACAGCTTGTGGTCACTCCTGCGATGCTGAGGGCAGGGATGCAGCTGGATCCTTGAACATCCCAGGTTGGTTTTCCCTATTTTCAGCCATTTGCAACCACCTTGAAGCCTCGGAACCTGCGTTCTGCTGATGCAGCCAAGCAGAAAACCATCCCCAAGGAGCAGCAGCGATGGGACCGATCCCCTTCACATCACAAGGGGTTATGGTTGGGTTTGCTGCTATGGAAGCACTTCCACAGCTTGCTGGGAGAGCAGCATCCCAGCAGGTGCGTTACCTTCCCCCCTTCTCCCTATCCACACATCTGTCATCCAGGGAATCAAATATCCCATGGGTCTTGGCATGGTGAGCTGAACAGATGCCTGGACCAGCAAGAGGCCGCTGCTGAAGATGGGTGCCCAGCATTTGGTTCAAATATAGCCCTGGTGATGGACAGGGCTAATTCAAGCTGTCCTCTCTTATAACTTAATCACTTGCACATTGCCTCGCTCAGGTCTCTCGCTGCCAGCTGGAGATGTCTTCATCACCCGATGCCCTGACTCCTGTGTGCTTGAGCTCCCTGCACGGAGCCTGAACCCCAGAGGTAACCCAGAGCCTTTCGGGGACCTCCTGGGGGAGCCCATGGGCTGGAGCTCTGGGGGGTGGGCTCCTATCTCAGTGGGGCAATACCCCACCTTGTCCTCTGGCCCGGAGACCCAGCGTGGTCCCGGCTGAGTCTGAGGTTCATGTGTGCATAGGGAGCTTTTGGGGTGCTCCGTGTTGAAGCTGCCGTGTTCCTGCTCCAAGCCCCAGTGAATATTGCCTGATGCACACAGTTGGGAAGCGGCTGGTGATTCCTGGCTGGCTCCTGGGAAGGATTTGGCTCTGGCAACCCACAGAAAGTGGGTGCCCTGAGGCCTTGCACTGCAGAAGGGCCAGGCTGGCAGCTCAGGGCTGCTCACAGCTCTGCCCATCCCCGCTGCCCCTGCGCTGGGTACCGGGCAAGGGGGCACAGTGAGGTGCAAGCGGTGCCTCCATCCCTTGCCTGTGCCCGAGGCATCCCTGGCTCCATCCCGAGACCAACACAGCCCGGGAGGATGCAGGCGAGAGCCCGGAGGCTGCTTTCGGGGCCACCACGTCCAAAGGGGACCCCAGGGTCCCCGTTACCGGGAGCCTCAACCCCGCGGCTCGGCGGCGACTACAACCCCCATCAGGCCGCTGAGGAGGAGGAGGAGGAGGGTGCGAGGCAGCGGGGGAGGAGCCGGGGGCAGGCGGCGGGGCGGTGCGGGAGCGGCTCAGTGCGGCGGCGGCGGGCGCTCGGCGGGGACGCAGCGGCAGCGGGGGCTCGTCGGGGCGGCCGCGGCTCCGGGAGCGCCTCCGGCCGCCACCTCGGGGCTCGGTCCCCAGCATGGGGCGGCCGCTGTGAGAGCAGCGGCGGCGGCGGGGCTGAGCCGATCGCCCCGGACGGGGCTCCCCTTCCATTGTTCCCGGGAGCGGCGGGACCGCGCCGCCGAGGGGCTCCGGTGAGTACGGACGGAACGCTCCGGATGGGGCCGCTCGGTACCGGGACCGGAGCCATGGGGCTGACGGCGGGGACTGCACCCGGATCCCCCCCGCTTTGGCCCCAGCCTGCGCCCATCACCCGTGGCGGGGCGGTTCGACGGCGGGCGCGCTCCGAGGGGGTGGGCTCCGGTTCGCGGAGCAGCGGGCGGGCTCTGTGCGTGTGCGGGGCCCCGGTTGCAGCCTCGCCGCGGTCGGAGCCGCTCAATGAGCGGCCGGTTGGAACGGAGCCGATCTGAACCCGTCCTTCGTTCGAACCCCCCCCTTCCCCCCCGAGCCTCGGCCCCCGAGAGAGCCCCCCCCGGGCCGCGGGGGAGCCCGGCAGGAGGCTGGGGTCTGGTCTCCGGTTGCTGCCTGGTCCCTTGTTCCCGAAAAGTTCCTGAGCGGGAAGCTCGCGGCTTCCAGAAAGAGATGGAAAAGGAGCAGGGTTTGGGTTTGCTCCAGATTTCGGATCCCGGGGCGTTCCGGTGGAGGAGCTCGGGATAACGCGGTCCTGGAGTTGGTGTTTCCCTTTGTGTTTGCAGGCTGCCTGCGGGAGGTGGGGGCTGCCAGAGCCGCCCTTATCCCGAATCCCTTCGCTGTTATCCCGACTCCGTGCGGGTCTTTGGGAACGGCTCTGATTCGTGCCTGTGCAGCCGGGAATGCGTTTGCCATTCCCGGTTATTGCTGGGTCGGGACGCAGCCCTTGGCACCGGGATGGGGGCTCCGTGGGGTGTTTTGGGTTGTGGTGGGGGTTGCTTTTCCTATGGGAGCCGTGAGGCCGGAGCGGGGCCTTGTTTGGGGATACACCGGGAGCAGCGGGGTCAGTGCCCCATGGCTCCGGTGTCACGGGTGGCTGCTGCAGCTTCCTCCCCATCAATGTTTAAACCTTAACGGCCCGTGGTGATAAAGGCGGGCTCGGCGGCTGCGGGGTCCCATTAGGGCGAGGGGAAAGGGGGTGGGGGGTGTCTGCGAGCAGGCAGAGGAGGTGCTGATGGGGTGATGGTGATGTTGGGGTGCTCGGGATGCGGGTCTGGGACACAGGGACCGAGCCGGGGGCCGCTGCAGCCCCTGCTCTGGCCAGCAGCCATTTTCCCCACACAGGAGCACTTCCTCCCCTAATCCCGGTGCCTGGCATGCACGGTTGCCTTTGCCTTGTGTTGCTCCGAAGGGATTAGGATAAATAGTCCCAGCCTTGAGGAGGTGACGGCAGGAGCCCCTGAGGGCGCAGGGAGCCGGCTTCATTCCCGCTGGGAAGGAGCTTGGGCTGTTTCAGGGGTGAACTGCAGCTCCCTATGGATTTATCCACCTACAAACTCAACCAGGAGCTGTGTTGCCCCCAGCCCCAGCTGGTTTCTGACGCTCGGGCCCCCAAGCCCTGCGTGCTGGAAGGGGCTGGATCACAGATGCTTGTCCTGTTCCCACTGATCCAGCTTTATCCCCTGTTTGGGACCTTTTGCTTGTGGGCATGGATGTGAACCCTTTGGAGATGTGTTTGCTGTTTTGGCCTTCCCTGGAGGAGCTGAATGGGGTGGAACCCCCATCCAGTCCTTCCCAGGCTGGAAAAACGGCCTCTGCACCTGTGTCCCAGTGGTTGCATCCCAGTATCCCCGTCCTCAACCAGTCCTTTCCCAGAGCACCACCCCAATGGAGATGTTTGGATACCGATGGATGCTCCAAGCCTGAAAACGAAGCCTGTGGGTAGGGATCCCTGAATTTGAGGATGCTTCTGGAAATGAACCCGTTTTCCTGGGATACAGGTTGAGGCTGGACCTTTCCCCATCCTTCCTACCCCATGTCCCATCTCCCCACTGCAGTGAGCCGGGAAGGGTTAAGGCAGGATGTATCCTGCACAGTTGGATATTTATTTTTCCAAGCATGCGTCTGCTTTAAGCATTATGGTTTCTCCCTATAGTTCCATTTGCACTTGTGTTTGCTTTTGAGTTCAGCAAATACTTGGTTCCTGACCCAAGCCCGTGGCAGGGGAGCAGCTTTTCTCCCTGTCACCAACCAGCTTTGCCTTTGGAATGTCCTCCTTCCCCAAGGAACGGCACCTGGAGCCACAGGGAGAAACTGAGGCTCCTCCTGTACTGGAGGGCATCAGTGCCAGGCAGGGCTGGACCACGGGCTCCCACAGACCCAGGGCTCTTCTCCCGGTTGGATTTGGCCTTGCCCTGATGTTTTCCTGCCTCCTGTGTCCCTGGTGCCTCTGGGTTGCTCTGATGTGGGGGTGATGCCAGCAGAGCCCCCCCCCCGGCCCCTCCATTCCAACCAGCAGCATCTCCCCCCATCACAGACATCACGGGAAGCCCCATCCTGATCCCGGACTCTGATCCTGGGTTGCCCCAACCCCAACCAAGCTCCGGTCCCAGTTCCTGGCACTGCGGGTGCATTCCCAGGGATGAGCCATGCGATGGGAAGGGGCTTCCCCACTCCACTCAGCTCAGAAACCTTCAGCACAAGCTGAGTGTGGAAGGTCCTGGAAAGATCCCGTTTTGTGGCACATCCCTGGGACAGCTCAGCCCCATGACTCACAGCAGGGGAGAGACCAAAGCACGGCCTCAAGATCCCCAGGGATACAGGACACAGGTTGCATGGGACTGCTCCTCAACACACAGGAGAGCATCTTCCCCCACAGCCTCAGGGATGCCCATCACCATCACCCATCACAGTGCTCCGGAGTGGCTCTGTGGGTGTAATTGCTGGCTGGGATGCAGGTCTCCAATGGGCACTTTTAGCTCCTGGCTCCTCTTTTGCTGCTTCCATTTTTAGTTGTTTGAATCCACCCCGGAGCAGTAAATTGCAGTGTGCTGGGGCCATGGGCAGTGGGGATGGAGCTGGAGATCGACCCTGAGCCAGCTGCCATCCATCCTCCCCAGGGCATGGTTTCCTGTTGGGGTCTATATAAAGGATGTATGAGCCATGCTGGGGTTGGCGCAGGTAGGAGCGCTCTCCCTGCTTGCCATGGGAGAAGAGGGCTCTATTACCCCTCCGGAAAGAGGGAAAGGTCTATGCTGCCCCTTCCCTTCGGCATCTGGGATATGGCTCTGACCATTGGGATGTCAAGGCCAGGTTGGGTGACATGGTCACACTAGTGAGGTGTCCCAGGCCATGGCAGGGGTTGGAATTGGATGAGCTGAAGCTCCTTTCCACCCCCAACCATTCTATAGCGCTCTGGTTCTATGTCCCGAGGTGCTCGGTGTGCAGGATGCATCCCTGTCCACCAAACCCATAACCACCTCCTCCTGCCCTGGGAAGCTGAGCATCAGTCAAGCGGTGCCGCTGGGTCTTGGCTCTCGCATCCTTCCCTCCCTCTCTCCCAGTGACTCTCGCAGCCACGGGGCAGCTCCTTGCTGCCAGCGATCCCTACGCCATGGAAACATCCCGCTGTCGAGCCCCTGAATCAGCTGGAAGGCGCCCGCTCCGAGGTGGATCTGGAGAAGGGCTTTGCTGTGCGCCGAGCCAGCACTGACTCATTGGTCAGGAACTGGGCTCCTTCCCTCCCTTCCAGCCCCTGCATCCCTCCCCTCGGAGGCCCACGCAGTCGCTCCGCATTAGGGCATGTTCCGGGGAGCGTGTGCTGTCGATGGATGCAACCACGTAGAGACAGAACGGGATTGCCACAAATACCAAAGCCTATTTCTTGTTATATCCCCCCCCCCCTCCCCCCCCCTCACACAGCCCCG